>ML099185.1:0-31600 GCA_003697995.1 Taxidea taxus jeffersonii
GAAGAATGAAAGTTTGACTTCTTTGCCAATTCGGATGCATTTTATTTCTTTTTGTTGTCTGATTGCTGAGGCTAGGACTTCCAGTACTACATTGAACAACAGTAGTGTGAGTTGTCATCCCTGCTGTGTTCCTGACCTTAGGGGAAAAGCTCTCAGTTTTTCCCTGTTGAGGATGGTATTCACTGAGGGTCTTTCATATATGGCTTTTATGATATTGAGGTACATTCCTTCTATCCCTACACGATAGTGCACTTTTTCAATAGATGTTGTATTTTGTTAAATGTTTTTTCTTTATCTGTTGAGAGGATCATATGGTTCTTATCCTTTATTAATGTGGTGCATCATGCTGATTGACTTGTGGACAATGAACCACCCTGGCAGCTCAGGAATAAATCCCATGTGGTAGTGGCGAATAATCCTTTTGATGTACTCTTGGATCCTAATATCTTGATGAGAATTTTTGTCCCCATGTTCATCAGGGTTATTGGTCTGTAATTCTTTTTGGTGGGGTCTCTGTCTGGTTTTGGGATCAAGGTAGTGCTTTGGCCATCATATTTTTATTTTTCAAACTTAAGTTAGTTGCTAAATTTTTATATTTATATGTCCATCTGCATTCTGGCTTTCATCAAAACTGAAAAATTTGTATGTACTGAGTCAACATTCCCATGGAGCTGAGGACAGCTGGCCCCTTAAGATGAGGCCATGATCCCTGCTTCCTCTGCTATATGTATCTCACCTGGCCAACACCAAGCGTCTTGGGGGTCCTTAGGCATTTATGATAGTTTTCCATCCCTGCCTCTCTTGGCACAAGGCACCATTGAGCTCCCAGCTTGTGTGATGTTGCTATCATCTGGCACTCCTTTCTTCTCTTTCTGGTCCTTCAATTATTTCTTCCATCTTCTCCTATCCTTTCAATACAGGTGTCCCCTCAAGGAGAGATCTATCTTTAGTCTTCTCTTTCCTCTCTCTCTCTCGGCCCTTCGTCTATTTCTGATTTAAATTAGTAATGCTCTAATGATGATATTTATATGCCTTTATCAATGCAACCAAATATGAAATCAGTACAAAGATGAAAATAAGACCCTATTCCTTTTCTTAAGGAATAAAATGTAAGTAAGGAATAAGATACATGTGTAAACAAATGCAGTGCTATTTGATAAAGGTTTCATGTTTAAAACATTGCCTAGTGCTTGGGAAAGGCGCTCTGGCTCATGCCCTCCTACCAAGTGACATGCCAAATTCTGGGGATTGTTCTTTAATTACTGTTGAACCCGTACTCTCCTTTGCCATCCAGTGGTTTTTGCTATTATCTGTCTCTGTCTCCCCCACAAGTCCCAGGCTCCAGCAAGAAGTTCCTTGTGGCTCCCCAGCATGCCAGGTCCTCTCATCTTTGATTTGACCATGCTGTACCCTGCCTGGAATGTCCCCTTTGTTCATTTCGGCCATTTGAATGCCATTATTCTCAAAAGGCACAGACTGCCTTGCCCCCATCCCCTGACTCATTTTCTGATCGAGCCTGTAACCTAAGATTGAATGAACATTTAGGGATTGATTAACATTTAGATTAACATTCCTACACTCTACCCAAAAAATCCTTCCCTCCCTGTGTTTCTAGACCACTTTGTCTATGCCTCTGAGATAGGCTTACTCCACTGGGCTTCTTAGTGGAGGTGTGTGTACACTCTTTATCTTTTCCCTTTTTGAGATGATAAACCCCTGTAGGGCTGAGATATCCCTTTTTAATTTTTTTTCTTTCCTGGAGCTAAGTTCTGTATTTGCATTTTGTATTTTGTATATTTGTATTGTATTTTGGTTGATATTTACTAAACATTTACTGAACAATATGGGTAATATAAAAAATGATATATGGGCTCTTCTATCACCTGGATCATTCACTTGATAAACTCAGTGCAAAAGTTGAGTAGAAAAACTGGGCACAAGTAGAATTAGCAATGAAACGTATAAAATGTATATCAAACTTCTGGATTATTTTTTTAAGATTTTATTTATTTATTTGACAGAGAGAGACGCAGTGAGAGAGGGAACCCTAGCAGGGGGAGTGGGAAAGGGAGAAGCAGGTTTCCCACTGAGCAGGGAGCCCGATATGGTGCTCGATATCAGGATGCTGGGATCATGACCTGAGCCGAAGGAAGATGCTTAGCGATTGAGCCACCCAGGCACCCAAACTTATAGATTCTTAAGTGTCACCTTAGAACATATTAGGATCAGAACGTGTCTTAAGGTAAAACGCCTGCAGATATAATGAGAGACAGTGGATAATGTGAATCAATACAAAATATGCTATCTAATGCAAGTTTATAGGATTATATAGAAAGCCTATATTCCCACAATAGGTAAATAAAAATCCAGCATTTATGGAGGATATAAAATTCTGGGTTTGGATAGAACTAGGTTGGAGAAAATAACTTTTGGGGATGAATCTGATCTGCCTTAAATTTTTTTGTGAAAGACAAATGCACATAACCATTGCCATAACTAAATAAGGGTTCATCTAAGAACCTAAGAGTCTTATTAGAGGCTGGGGGCAGGAGACCAGTCAGGTCCCCAGAGTGGTTCCTTTATAAGGTCTTGGTGGTGAGAACAGAGAAGTGGAGGAGGGCAGGTGGAGTGAGTGTGCTGAGAGCCAGCCAACTCCTGTGGAATGCAGGTGCAGATAAGAGAAGTGAGTTAGCAGGGAACATGAGCATGAGCTTTGAAGCTGAAGGGTCAGATCTTGGAAGTGGTCCAGGTGTCAGTGAGATCACTGAAGGCCCATCTAAGCTACCCAAGGGTATCTTTAACTCTCGCGGAAGAGTGGGGAATGAGGGAAACTTTGTCTACTCTCCTACTTGAGCCTGAGTACTTAGCGCTATGCTCATACCAGTCGAAAGGAAGCAGATAGTTGATTGTGAGGCAACCAGCTGTCTCTGTGACACATGGTCCGGTCTTTCTAGGATCATTCAATCATTTGGAACAATGGAGTCCATTTTAAAGTGAACTTGTGTGTGTGTATATGTGTGTGCATGTGTGTCCAGAAAGGGGATTTTCCTCTGCTCAGTGTTCCTGTAACAACATTCTCAAAGGGAGGACCACAGCATTGAGTGTCACTTACAACCTGTGGTCTTTCTTGGGTCTGAATACTAGAGTCTGTAACCCAAGACTGAATTAGCATTTATGGATCAGTAGGTGAAAAACAAACAAACAAAAAACAAAAAAACAACACATTGGGAGACCAAAGACTTGAATTTGAATTCCAGAACTATCCCTTAGTCGCTGTTTCATTGAAGTTTGTGAAAGTCAGAAGCACAGTGCCTGAAACAGGGAAATAATTAGATTTGGGTCTAGTTTATTCTTTTTTTCTCTGGTGCTCATTACACTTGCCCTACGCCTTCCCTTGTCAGGTGGCAAACATGAGTAAATAAAGAAATAAATTGAGGCTTAGAAGAGTTAAAGAATTTGAAGCAGGTCATAAAAAATAATCAACCAGATTTTAAACTATTCACAAGTTCTGTGTTCATTTTAATTTACAAAGTGTTTTGTATTTTTGAGCCAATTCTGTTTATTCTTCACAGTACCTCTTGCGATTCCACGTTTCTGTCACTAAATCATAACAATAGTAGATGTTTTGGACCAGCCTTGATTATATGGGATTTCATCCCTGAAGGGAAGCAGAGAGTGAGGCAGAGAAAGGGATACACAAGCTTAGTAGATAGGATCCATCAGATCACAGGACCCTGATTTAACCTTGAGCCCTACCACGTAAGGTGAAAAGAAGAGTGTGAAGTTCTTGGGGTCACATCACAAATAACTTGCCTTTCTTGGGAACAGCTGATGATCCTGTGCAGGCCTGAAGCTAACTTCAAGAAGCTAGGAAAAGAAGAAATTAGGTGAAATTTAACAAATAATGTTAAAATAAATCAACCTTATGTCCAGTTAGATGTGTGGAATTTGCAAGGTGGCTCAGGTGGGAAAAGGTGATGCATTGTGGAAGGAGCATATAAACTGATGATTTAAAAAAAAAAAAAAGAGCTCTACCATCACTTCTTCCAAAAACAATGCCTATGGGTACCATGAGTCCCAATTTGAGATATCCTGTTGTTCTTCTGTGAACATTTTCTACAATATGGTTTTTGCACCACCTGCTGGCAAAGATCCTACCTCTCACTAAAGGGAAGGCACGTATTTAAAGTGCTGGTGAGCAAGGCACTGGGGAGATCAAAATCCACTTTGTTTATTGGAAACATGTAGCTAGCACTGCTAAATGGCATGCAATTCCTTGTTACCACCTTGTTAACAAGTTTTAAATGGTGCCAGCTGATACACACAGGTGTTTTCTTTCTGAAAGTGTCATAATAATATGAGATTATTCTGGATTAAGTTAGTGAGAAAGGGAATATTATTTTCAGATATTAAGAGAGACCGTCTATCCCATACACCTGTCTAACATACAGACTAATCTTTTGAAGGTGGGGGGAAGGGAAGCATTTTCAAGCTATCATCACTTAAAAATGCTGAGGCAACACCATTTATATTTTTGCTTGTTTATTGCCAAGGAGCCGTTTAGATTGTTAGATTGCAACTGAGCACACTTCTGGAATACTCCAAGAATATCATGTTCTACCTTAAGTGTTTAAAGTGGCTTTCCTGGGTGAGATTTTGAAGAATATATGAAGACGTTTTCATTGTGTTCTTCTTGCCACTTGGGAAAGAATTTGGCTTTTCTTTCATTGTTTCTATCTTCTTTTTTTTTTCCCCCCATGTAGGGATGAATAAAAAGTCTGAGCTAAATTAATAGCGGGTAAGACAGACTGAAGACTTCACCCATAACTATTTCAGATTCAAATAATCTCCACCCGTGTTCTTTAATGTTCTACAGCTGGGCACCTGGGTTGGGGAATAGGAATATAAGTAGAGCTCTAATTGCACCTGATCTTCAGAACAGAAGCACTGGCTTCCTCCCTGCTCCACATGTAGCCTTAGTTTATAAGAGGGAGAAGTGGTTTATGAATAAATGTGATCAACCGCAAATACTTTCTTTTAAAAGAGTAGCTCTTTGGGGCACCTGGGTAGCTCAGTCTGTTGCCTTCTGCTCAGGTCATGATCTCAGGGTCCTGGGATCAAGCCCTGCATCAAGCTCCCTGCTCAGAGGGGAGTTGCTTCTTTGTCTCCCTCTCCCTCTGTGCTCTCTATTAAACAAATAAAATCTTTAAAAAAAAGAATCGCTCTTCTATTCCCTATTCAGTTGCACTGAAGAATTAGAACGAATTTCTTTATTCTCTGAATACATTTTTTGAACTTCTTTTGATTTTGAATAAATGTCTTTGTTCATCTTCATTCTTTAGTGGCCCTTTCATCCATTCCATCCTGTTCTACTTCAACTCAATATTTATTCAGTAGTGACCACGTAAGGGATCTGTATTTGGAAGACAGTAGGGCAGACATAAATATGAAGATGTGTTCCAGAGGTTTGAAGAACCTGGAACCTACTTTGGGAGAGAAATCTCCTGAGTACAAACATACCACTCTCTTCAGAGTGATCCCTCTAAGAATCCTCACTCAGGGGAACACTTACGTCAAGTTCTGTGGCAATGCCGAGGAGAGGCGAGTGATTTTGGCTGAGTGAATTAGAGAACGGCCAAGCAAAATAACCAAGCAGAAATACTGAAGAAGGAACCCTATAGCTGAAATCCATACTCTTTCTTTTAACTGACTTTTCATTTGTCTCTATTTTTTTTTTTTTCCTAACGAAAGTAGCTTTTCCAGACACAAATTCTTCCCTGTTCATGTCACTCGTTTCCTCCTCTGGAAGTGCAGGGCCCATGCCTTAGCAGAAGGACGAGGGAGGGCAGGCATTTAATGGACTCTGTTACAAGCTCTCTTTTGATTGGTACAAAATATTTTGGTAGCCTTTCCAAAAGACCAGATTACTGTTTTTAATCAGCAGAAGCTGGAGCTGTTGGTGATAAGCATTGTTCCAAATGCTGCCTCTATTGGGACAGTAAACTATAAAGCTCTGTTTGTTATTTTAAAGTGGCATCTGGAAATATACTTTTGATTTAATAGTGAAGTCGTCTTGACTTGCTTAAACTGTTCCACATGGAACCAAATGCATAGAATGTGTCTTGGGAGGCTCTTTCAAAGACGGGAGTTGAATTCATGTTTGGTGGCAACCTCAATGTCTTCCAGGCTCTCATAAGCCTTTTGTTGTCCAAATCAATCCATGAAACAGATGTGGCTAAAGGATATTGAAGAGATGCCAACGTGAACTGGCCATGTCAGAAGCCTGAGTGGCTCCTTCAGACACAGGGTCTTGGTTGGTAGTTTTTAGATCTTGTTTAGATCAGTTGTGATTCCATCCTAAGTAAATGAAGTCATGCTCAGAGCCTTTTAAAACAAAGGAACTAAAATAAAAAGTGAGACGATTTTGAAATAGCTTGTACACATCTGAACAAAGCAAGGTGTTGGAAAATCTTAATAGTGTTCTGACATTGAACTTAAATAATTGCAAGGAACATATTTTTTTCTCAAAATACATTTTATGTCCTGTCAGGAAGGGTCTGATCAAATAAAATCTTAAATGATTTAAAATGAATGAGAAAATTGAAGGAAGGCTTGCAAGAAAATTTTAATTAAAAAAAAAACATTTACATTCCAAATAACTCTTATCATGAAAGAATAAATAGACAGCTAATTGATAAGAGTTAACATAAGAAATGAGATTGTGAAATTGGGTGACCTGTTACAAATGCTTAAAGAAAGCCATTATCCAGGCCCCTGGGTGGCTCAGTGGGTTAAAGCCTCTGCCTTCGGCTCAGGTCATGATCTCAGGGTCCTGGGATCGAGCCCCACATCGGGCTCTCTGCTCAATGGGGAGCCTACTTCCTTCTCTCTATCTCTCTGCCTGCCTCTCTGCCTACTTGTGATCTGTCAAATAAATAAATAAAAAATAAAAAAAAAGAAAGCCATTATCCTTGTCTAAATGTTATACTTTTCAATATAACTTGGTAGAGGTAAAATACTTATCTATCTGGCTTTTTTCCCCCTTATAAATGGCTTTCTAATCTAACAAAGGATTGGCTGATCTTTTCATTTTGGATATAGAATTATTCTTCATCTCTTCTCCAGAGAAAGGTTTGGACTTATTTGGCTTCCAGAAACACATGCTTGTTTGCTCTGTCATTCTTAACTGCAAAAGAAAACTAACTAAGTTGGGTACATAAGGAAGTCAGACAGACTTGTGCTCTATTCAACTAACACAATCATAAATTCAAAAGTGAATGCTTTTTCTATCAGACGTGATCCCTCTCATTCTCATCTTCTAGAATAATGTATCACCTCTGAGTTGGGCACAGGTCCACCTCCTTGGAGGATCCCCTGGGGGATCCTGCTGGTAGAAGCTCCCCTGCCCCCATTATTGCAAGTCTTCCTCTCAGCTCTGCTCAGAGCCTCTGGCCATAGGACTCAGTTAAAAAGGTATGTGCTCCCTATTTGGCAGTCTGGGATTTGTGAAACCAGAATTTATGGCTTTGATTATAAACATTTGACTTCTGGTATTTGTAATCTAAACTATAAAAAATTGCTTCAGAAAAAGTGGTAGCATGGGGCCCCTATAACAGTGTAACCATATTTTGAACTTTTATTAGGAAAAAAACAGTCATCTGCCATTATTTAAACTGAAGACCACTTGCTTCAAAACTTTAAGGTAATTCTTTTTTTTTTTTTGCACAATCTTCAGGAGACTTAATGAAAGCCGGTATTAATCACACTGTGGTATTATGATAGCTCAAATGAACATTTTGCTTTCCCTTTCCAGGCCTGATACAACACCAGCCAGAAACAGTAACCATAAAAGGACAAGTAAACATAGAAACATAAAGACAGTAAGAAAGTTCATTATTGGTAAAGATATATTTATGGTGGCCTCTATACTTGGAAAAAATAACTTTTAGGAAAACACCAAACCATCATTTTCATATAGACTTCATTGTGTATTTTCCTGATTGATAAGAAGCTCAAGAAAAAGTGGCCTTCTGTTATATACTAACCTGTTAAACCAGGTTCATGGTAACTTTAGAGAGCTAATAGCATGGAGGCTTAGATTATATGGATCTGCTATGTCGATCAAATGACTCAATATTTATTACTAGAATGATTCGTCTCTGTTTCTCTTTGTACCATGTGGGTCAGAGATCCTATTATGAGAATTTATGAGATCTTGTCAAAACACAGCCCTGATATGAAAAGTGGTAACTGTGTAAGAGGCATCTCTTCCCCACCCTTGTCGTGTAATCCGACTTCACATCAGGGTGGCTGGTTTCCTGGGTGCAGGCAGGACATGATGCTAATACTACCTAGGTCATGGGTCAGATTGGTATGCGAACCCTGGCAAAGGATCAGATCCCTGGCTGAGCCAGTTGCTTCCACTGCATGCTGTTGGACTCAAGGAAGGCCAGGGGGGTACAGGAAAATGAATCTACAGTTGAGAGGGGGTTAGCAAAAATAGTTAATGCACACATCCTAAGTATAGTTCAGAATTCCACTTTTGGTGAGTTCTGCTTCTATTTAATATGTAGAAACTGCAAAAGGACATGGCTCCCACCCTCGTGATGATAAAAGGCTGGGTCATCTACAAAATCATACATTTTCTGAAACCCATCAGAAAGCTGAGGTCACAAGGCCACCAAGCGAATGGAATGCTAGAGAGTGACCAGCCCCTCCAGGAGAGCCCAGATCTGTGAATTGCCTTTGGCAATGCACAGACGGGAGGTAGCTACCATCCAAGCAAATAAGAAGGAATCTGTTAGAATCTTAGCAGATGCTAAAGGTCAAGTGTGGGTGAGCATGTCTGTCTGGAATAGCTGGGGTCCAGACATAAAGGGAGAGCACACTCACTCACAGGCTGCTCATGCAGGAGCCTGGGCAGGTCTGAAGACCCTGGGGAGCCCCTTTCAAGAGCGGGGTGACAGAAGTGAGAAGCTGCCTCTGGGGACCTGGGCAAAGCCCACCCATGTACATTGCCTCTTAGAACCCAGAAGCTTTAGTGGTTAAGGGAGTGGGGGCAACTCTCCTTGGAACCCAGGCAAGATCTTCTGCTTTGGAAGAGGTAAAAGCAAAACCTGACTGCTCTGGGGGGAGATCTGGAAAACTTTGCTGCCCTCAGCACATGAACAACACTCCCTGGCTTCTCAGGGAGAAGAAGAAACTAAGTCTTCCTGTCCCTGGAGAAGAATAGGACACCTTCTTGAAACCACAGATCACTTGTTGCAATCCATATCTCCATAAATTAATTTTTCCAAATTTGAGGCAGCTTAGAATAGAATATAATTAAACAATAAATTGAATCAAAATCAGAAAAGAAAATATCTGGCCAGTTTTGTTAGTGTGATTGATCACAGTACGGTAGACCCCCTTATTTGCGGTTTTGATTATGTGAGGTGAACCGTGGTCCAGAAGCTGACGATCCTCCTTCTGATGTTCTCATCGAAAGGTCAAAAGCAGCCTGCCACTGTGTCACAGTGCCTAAATCATTCGCCTCCCTCCATCTCATCCTCTAGGCATTTTGTCATTTCACATCATCACAAGAAGGGTGACGACTTGTACAATACAATATTTTGAGAGCGAGAGACCATATTTACATAACTTTTATTGTAGTATATTATAGTTGTTCTATTTTATTATTAGTTATTGTTGTTAATCTCATACTGTGTCTCACTTATGAACTAAATTTATCATAGGCATGTTCTTATAGGAAAAAATAGTACAGATCTTCCTCGACTTATGATGAGGTTATATCCTGATTAGCCCATCATAAATTGAAAATATTGTAAATTGAAAGCCTTCGATATGCTTAACTTAACAAACATCACAGCTGAGCCTCCTACCTTAAATGTGCTCAGAACACTGGCTTTCGCCCACAGTTAGGCAAAATCATTTAACACAAAGCCTATTTAATTACAAAGTGCTGAGTTTCTCATGTCACTGATCGAACACCGTACTGAAAGTGACAAATAGCATGGTTGTCTAGGTGCAGAATGGTTGTTGACCCTCATGACGGCGTGTGGGACTGGGAGCTGTGGCTCCTGCCCAGCATCACAGGGGAGGACCAGTCCACATATTGCTAGCCCAGGAAAAGATCCAAATTCAAAGTATGGGTTATACTGAAGGCGTGTCACTTTGGCACCATTTTAAAGTAAAAAAAAAAAAATTATAAGTCAAACAACTGTAAGTCCGGGACTGTCTTTAAATAGAGGGTGTGGTACTATCGATGGTTCCAGGCATCCACTGGGGGCTCAGAATTTTCCCCACCACTGATAAGGGAGGACCACTGTACTTGGTTCTGATTTGGCAGCCAGGACAAAAATGTAAGCTTAGGGACGCCTGGGTGGCTCAGTTGGTTAAGCAGCTGCCTTCGGCTCAGGTCATGATCCCAGCATCCTGGGATTGAGTCCCACGTCGGGCTCCTTGCTCGGCAGGGAGCCTGCTTCTCCCTCTGCCTCTGCCTGCCTCTCTGTCTGCCTGTGCTCGCTCTCTTTAACAAATAAATAAATAAAATCTTTAAATAAAAATGTAAGCTTAATGAGTTAAATAATTCTAATGTGGGATGCTCATAAGTTCCTTAAAAGAGACATTTTCTTGGTGGCGAATTCTGAGGGGATCACATTAGACTTGACACGAAGGGCTTTGGGTGATAAAATACTATTTATCTGTTCATTCAATGAACATTTATTGTTCATCAGGCTAGCCTGTGCTAGATTTGGGGATAAAAAGACATAGTTCCTGCTCTCTAGGGACTTTCAAAGGAGTCTTTTTAAGACAATCGGCATGCTTTGGCTACCAAATGAGTAAGAGCAGCCTCCTGTTATAAATGTTGAGAAATCTGGCCAGGATTCTTGCTGGACGGGAAGTCCAAACAATCTCAACTCAGGGTAGACTATTAAGGGCTGGCCGAGCTGGGATTGTCCTCAAATTTAAGCTTTGAGTTTGTCCAAATATCGAGGCACGGATTCACGTGAGATGGTGGAATTCCTTTCATGGTGCAGGCCGACTTTTCCTTGTCCCCATCACCAGTCATTATGTAGGTAAAAAAAAAAAAAAAAAAAGGATTAGCAGTCCCCTGGGGGACTGTCTGATTCTGCACGCCAAGTTGTCCAATAGGATGAATTCACTGCGATGCTTCTATATAAATTGTGTTATTAACATGAGGGATGATGAAGACAGTACTTTGGAATATCATACTTGTGGTCATAGGAATTCAGCAGTTCATTCATACTGGAGAGAGATTTTTAAAGCAGAGCAAATGAAAGTTAATATTTTGGTTAAAGTATAAAATCTGTAAAATAAAAATGGATAACAATAAAAGGATAAAATTTAAAAACCTGTATTTTGGTAAAAATGAAATGAAACAGACACCACAGGATGCCCTCTGACAGTTAACTGAAACATTTTGGCTTCTTGGTGGTGGATAAGTACTTTTGGACATAAGGTCTTGTTCTCTCCCCCTCTCCTTTCCTCCCTCTCCCTTTCTCCCTCTCTGCCCTTTACTACTTCTGAAGGCCTTGCGTAGAGAAAGAGCTGCTGTCACTGCATCTTATTGGTCAGTATGTGTGACTGATGTCCAGGAATGTAGAAGGGTTCCCCCAGCACCCCAAAACCGTTTTCTGACACATTCAGAAAATATCTTGCTGAGCACATTTTCTTGAAATTGGTGCTGCCAAGAATCATTAGTACTCCATATTCCAGGAAGAAAAAGACTTATAACTACGTATTACCTCTGCATAAATGATCTCTAGCTAGAATGATTCTGAATCAGTTAATTGTCTCCAGAGGAAGATGTCTAAAAAAGTGTACAACTTGTCACTACTATGTGTTAGGGACCTTGGGACTCATGAAGAAAAAGGTACTGTAAACTATTGGAACGTATTCTTATCATTCACCAGCATATGAACTTCTTATTTTTCTAAAACCTAGTTTCTCAGAGTACTTTGAGTTATCTGAATTATTTTGCTTCCTGTTGGAACTTTTAAAGAAAATTTTTGGCATTCGTCAAAACCTGTTACTACTTTAGAGAATGAAATTTCCCATGGGCCGATAGGCTGACATTTATTGTGGAAACAGATGATTATCTACAGAGCTTCTGGAATGTCTCCTGGGGTAAATTTATCAGTGATCTAGTCATAACTCATCAATAACTCATCAATAACTCATCTTGCTTATTTTTAGTTCAAGGAAAATTTCAGAAATTTTACATGAGCTTTTATTTATGCAACTTTTGGCCAGCGAACTTATATGGTAGTTACTTTTTGCTTCCTGGAGGATAAGCTGGTTTTAATTCAGTAAAGCAAATGGAAACAGCCAGATGTTCACTGTGAATAAAATGAAGCAATATGAAATGAGGTTCTGTGCAATATCAGTTTTCCGAAAATGGTTTGTAATTCAATTAAGTTAGGATGCAAGCCCAGGTCTTAAAAACTTTGCTTTAGATATTATAGAAAGTATCAATGGTTCTAATAGACACATGATCTTTATTTGTTATAGGTGTTGTGGTTTTGAAATTCCTCATATTTAACATTGTTACATTCCTATTGGCTAAACTCCAGACTATACTGAAATTCCAACATATTTTCTCATTAATGTCCTTTTCCTATTCCATGATCCCATCCCAAATGCCACACTGCATTCATTTGTCATGTCTCCTTAATTCTTCTTGTCTGTGACAGTTTCCCAGTCTTTCCTTATTTTTCATAACCTTGAATGTTTTGAAGAGTACTAATCTGGTGTTTTATACAACATGTCTTAATTTGGGGTTTTCTGATGTCCTCATAATTGCACTGGAATTATGGATTTTTGGAAAGAGTATCACAGATGAGTGTCCTTTTCATATGTCATGCTGGGAGCCCATGATATCGATATGACGTTGCTGGCTCAGGTACCGTTTATCAGATTTCTCCATTGTAAAGCTATGATTTTTCCCTTATCAGCTCTTCATTTTCTGAAAGCAAGTAACAGAGTCCAGCCCATCCTCAAAGCAGGGCGGTTAAACTCCACCTCCTTGGAAGTATCTACATGTATTATTTGGAATTCTTATGTATGAAAACCTTGTCTCTTCTTCTTCATTTATTTATTCAGTATTATTTATATAATTACATATATTAATGTATATTTATTTTATACTTTGGGTTATAGTCCCATTCTATGATATTTATTCTGTTGTTCTAGTTGTTCCACACTTGGCCATTGGGAACTCATTCAGGTTAGATCCTGTGCATGTCAGAAGTCCTAGGCATGTGTTATGTGTTCCCTGCCTCAGTCCTAGCATCAGCTATTACTCTAAGAAACCCTGTTTCTTTTATTGCAGAATGGTATTTCCAAAGCAAAATCCAGGCCCTGGGGTGCTCATTGCTACCAGGTGTCAATATCTTCAGAACTTCTTGGCAGATAGTCATAATCTTTTCTGTGCTTAGAACTTTTAGTTTTAAATTGATCCTGGATAAGACTTCTAATACAAAACCACACATATACACCTTCCTGATTCCTATTCCCTGATCTTCTCCATTCTTTTTCCCTCTGATCCTTTCAGAAAACTGTCTTTGTTCTTTTGAACTCATCTCTTTACCTCCTCTCCCTTTCTTAATACTTTCCCCCCTTTCTCACCTTTCTCTCAGTTAGTGAGGGCCTAACCTAGTCATTAGGAAGAAAATAATCTGCTTACATGAATTTCCTTAGAGGTGAAAGACTGATAATAGTCTATTAAAGTGGAGGATTCTCAGAATTGTACGTGCAGTGAACCAACCATTGAGGTGTTGAAAATACAAATACCTGAACCCCTGACTGAATGAGAATCTAGAGGGCCAAGGGTAATGCTATGACACCCATAATTTTATAACCTAAGGCATTTTGTGTTTTATGACTGTATGCAAACTGTGATAATTTTAGAGATAAGAAGATTATTAGTTTGTGGTTGTGACACTTATTTATTAATCTCTATTTTACATACACATATATGCACATATTAACATACATATTAGTATACTTTTAAAGCTCCTGAAAAATCAACTTCAGGTATGGTCTAAGTCAACCATTTTCTTTCAAGTGCAAAGTATGCTGGTCATTCCCCATTTTCTCCTCTCTCCGCCAATCTCCTTGTCCATTCTCTACTCTTCTCTCTGAATTCTGGGAGACTGCCCCTTATGAATTTCTTTTTCATCTTCTTGCCAGCTAGCCTTGAGGCATAAGTGGATGGACAGCAGGAGGACAAGGAGGTAACATCTTTCTTCCCTTGCTTTCTATGAATCAGCCCTGCGGGGTGGGTAATCACTGTCCTTCTAAGATTGTAGCTACTGGGCTTTGTTTACCCACTCTCCTCTCCTTCAATCCCCGGGGGCCATGATGGCTCCCTAATGTTGCTAACCTCTGGGTGTCTCAGTATCTTTGATAGGTCTCTTCATGGGGCCCACAGCTCTGAAAAATCCCACATTGAAATTGTTGTGAAGTGAATCCTCTGTGTGAACTCTGGTTTCCTGCTGGGACTTTGGCTGATACACAAAGGGTTAGGATCACCTCTGTTATCTGCGAAGGCCTCCATGGCTTATGAGGTGAAAGGAAGAACAGAAAGACTTCCTGTTTTAATTAAGGAGCATACACATAATGATTTGTGAAAGACTAAGAAGTCCATACTTTACAAAGGACATCCAGTCCGGTCCCACCCTGCCTTTTTTCTTTAGTGTTTGAGTGGCAGGATTAGGATTTATTGTCCTATTTTATAGTTGCAGTTGATTTTATATCAGACTTATAATGAAATCAATCAGGAATCTAGTCTAGCATTTCTAATGACATTATTTTAGGATCATTGGCTGTAGAGTTTTTGGAATTAGGAAATTGGCCCTGGATATTGTTTCCAGCAGCTTTTTGGGTTGGGATGTTCCTGGTGTGGGAAGAAAAAGAGACACGCTATCTTGGGAAACTCAGCAGTATTTTACTGAAGAAGTCAATCCTGGCTTGGATATGTTGGCTTTGAATTTTTACAGGATACACCCCACCATTTCCATGAATTGGTTTATTATATTTTCTTTCTGATTATACTGCTTGCCTGAAATGGGATGGAATAATTTTTATGCATTTCCCCAACTTTTCTGGCAAAGAACCATCCAGTAAACCCAAACAGATGGGAGCAGAATGCACTGTCAGTACACGTAAGGTCAGCTTTTGTTTACGCCACTCGTTTCTTGTTTCTTCTGTCTTATAATAAGGGATTACAAATCTGATCTTTTATTCTGGATTCCATTTTGATACTGAGAGTGTCTTCTCAACCATCAGATAGTTGCATTTCCCAGATGAGTTTTTCCTGAACCTTCCCAGTAGTCTGTGACTCCCTCCATACTGTTTCCTCACTGAATCTTTTCTTGAAAACTGAGATCAGGAACTCCTGCACACTCAATAATCAAGTATATCAAGTATATGTATATATACTTGATATATATATCAAGTATATAATCAAGAATAATCAAGTATAACGTCAGTCTCAACATTACCATTATGTGGGCAAAGATCATCTTCTGCCATGGATAGAAAGTAACCTATGATATGGTCTGCCTTATGAGAAAACACGCTGCATAGTCATTAAAGCCATAAACATAAAAGTATGGTACTTGTTTCATAAATAAGACAAGTCTCTGTTTCAGAATATGAGCCACTCTTTTACTTCTATTATCTTTCTTATTTCTTATTACTTCCAGAAGTTTGTAATTCCAGAAAAATTCTAGAAAATTCCAGTAATTTCTAACTATAATGACTGTAAACATATATATCTAAATTCTTGTTTTTTTCCCCCTAATTGAAGGCAGTTTGGAAAATTATTTTGTTGGTGGAAGATAAAGGTTTCCATAGTTTATGGTATCAGAGGCAAATCTTCCTGGTGACAACCCCTGAGTTAGCTGGATTATTTTTGTATATATATTTATCTTGGCTTTAATTTTTATCAAATTTACACGTGCCCATAGTTAAAGCAAATGAGCAGGTTATGAAAAACAACATGCTCCATCTCCTTTTCCCTTCATTTTCTGAGACAACTACTTTTACCTCTTTTAGCTAAATTTTGCTTTCCTCTAAATAGCATGCTTGTATTTCTCATTTTCAATCTTTCTGCTGTAGGTTATCTTCCTTCTACAAAAGATGATCATTTAACTGTGTTTTCTCCTATTAACTGTGTTTTTTCCTATTCTTCTGACTCCCAAAATAGTTATGTTATAAAATAATTAGCTCAATATTTGATATTTATGTCATTATGACCTATGTAAATGTTATTTATAGGGGAGTTTTGTGATGAACTATGATTACTTTTTCTTTTCTCTGCAAATTTCTGTCCTGGAGCCAGTTATCTTTTTTCCCCCTTGACTTTTTGTTCTCTTGCTAGTTCAATCACAAATTCTTCACAAACTGTCTACACCTTCTTTCAAGACTTTCAGATACATGAGGCATTCTATCAATTTCATTTTTCTGGAGAAGTCTCCTCTATAAACTTTTTATTACTTCTGACCTAGACTGCTTGTCCCCCATGCTTGGTACACAGCTGTCTGTCATCCTAGGATCTCTTTTAACCATTACTTTGCCTCTTCCTGTGCTAATCTCTGATTTCTTTTATTCCATATCTGTCTCTTTATTGGTGGAACTCATTTTTCTACTAACTTTTTGTGAGAGGCTATAAGGCACACAAAAATTTTTTTTTAGAAGTTGAATATTTTAAAATATTACTATGTGCTTATGTTTGACTTGTAGCTGGGCTTGGTATATAATTCTAGGATGAAAATATTTTCTTTTAGAATTTCAAAGGCTCCACTGTCTTCTGGCTTCCACTGCCTTTGCTGAGAAGTCTGAAGTAATGTGGAATTTTCTTTTTTCTATCTTTATAGGCTTTTAGGATTTTCTTTTTGTCCTGGAATTCTGAAAATTTTTGATAATGTGCTTGGATATGATTTTGGTTTTTAATTCCTTGAGTATCTGGTTGGCCCTTTTAATACAGAAACTCGTGACTCTTAATTCCGAGAAATATTCTTGCATTATTTCATTGATGAGTCCCCTTTCTGGATTTTCTCTGTGAACTTTTTATGGAACTCCAACTTTTAAATTTTATTCATTTATTTATTTATTAAAAGATTTTATTTATTTATTTGACAGAGAGACAGAGATCACAAGTAGGCAGAGAGGCCTGCAGAGAGAGAGGGGGAAACAGGCTCCCTGCTGAGCAGAGAGCCCGATGCGATTCAGGGCTCGAGCCCAGGACCCTGAGATCATGACCTGAGCCAAAGGCAGAGGCTTAACCCACTGAGCCACCCAGGTGCCCTGCCAACTTTTAACTTTTAAAGGAAAAGGAAGATAAGAGATTTATTGGATGCCTTCTTCAGTTGGGCTGTTCAGAAATGTCAAGAAAAGGAAATGGTGGGACAGAAGATGTATGTATGTTCAATGAAAGTCAACAATAACAACAGAAAGATAGAGTCAGGGAAAATCATAATAATTCTTCCAGTTTTGGAAGAATAAAATGATTGGGTTGGAATAAAGATGAAGAGAGATGTTTAGTTTCTTTTTGTTACTTTCTGTTGGGGCACAGAGGATAAAGGCACAAGGAAAGAAAACCATCTCCTTCAACTGCACTGGGGGCTGGATAGCCAGATGAACTGTCAGGAAGTTAAAACCTGGAAATGTCTGTGGTGAACTTATAAATCTTTGAGTTCAATAATCACTTTGACCTGGGACTTAACATGAAGAGATATGTTAACAGATAGGATTGGCCAAACAGGATAAATGAGTGAGAAGGAAGCAACACTAATCATTTATTCTTATTCATATTTTCCTAATTTGATGTTGAAGATATTCCTTATCATCAGCATACTCTCCAACCCACACCTGCACATATACCGATGGGCTCACATATCAATATCAAAGTGAAACTGAACAAAACTCACTGAATGCATCCACACATATCTACACATATCTACAAAATGAACATAAAAACACATACACATTTGACACTTAATATGCTGGTATGCAATATTCTATTGTATTTACCCTATATAACTAAGCTATTGAGAGCAAAGTCATTGCTTTATGCCCCATAAAATGCTCTGCATTTTGCCTCATCATGCATGTTTCCCTTAGGTGGAAAATATTGGGCATCCCCAATGCGTTAATGCAAATGCCCATAAGCATTTGTACTAGGTGATGATCGCATATTCCTTCCCCTTTTCTATGTCTGAGAGAAAATCAAAAGGAGCTAGTAATGCTGAATTTAATGTGTTAACCAGATTTCCCAACAGTCAGTCATGAGGAGCAGAAGCTGGTATCTGAAGATGAGTGAGAAAATGCTTCTAGCTGCATGAATGTTGTTACAGAGATGGTAGAATAGGAAGTGAGTTGATAGATTTCCCATGAATTTCATTATAATATTTTCTTAGATTTCCTTTTCCTGCATTTTCTCCTAGACTTTCACAGACTAGTCAGTTTGTGACTTCAGTAAACAATTCTGAGAGACTGCTTATGTAAAGAATTCCCTTTGGAAAGTTCAATATGGATAAAAAGTGACCCAGGCAGTTAGAGGAGAGGTGGGGGTGAGCCAGAAAGGCCACGGAAGATTGTCAGTGACCGCAGCAGATGCTGAATGCCTGCATTCCAGGGGCTTGTTCTGAAGCCAAGGGAGTCCCTGTGTATAGAGCTCCGGCCCTGAAAAGAAGGGAAAAGAATGCAGGCACCCCAGCGTTCATGAATAGACCCAGAAGAACATCAGACTCCAGCTTCTCTGGTTCACAATCCGCTTTCTCTTAGAATTCGATTTCAAACTGGTTGAAGGACAATTTTGAATAGAAGTAGGATTCTGAAAAAATAAGCAAACAAAGACTATGTTGGGCAAAATGGTGTATCATAATTGAACACTGTTCTTTAATTCGGATGGTTTCTTTACCAAACAAAGCTCTGCTATTTCATTTGAATCACATTAAAATAGGGTTTTTTTTTCCCTCCTAAGAAAATAAGCATTTTCAAAAGTAGCTTCAAAAAACAATTACCATTTTAATGTGAAATGCTTGGTTTCAGAAAGTTTATAGCATTATGTTCCAAATTTCAGTTCAAAGGAAATAGAGCTAATGGAGCTGGAATCTGCTTCGACTCAATTGGCAGCCCTTGTAAGCTAATCCATCATGGGCACCGGGCCGACTTGGAGTTTGGGCTCAGAGGCTGTCTCCCACCACTGGGATTCCTGGAGGGCGCCATAGTCTTTCTCACATTTGCTTTATTTATCTCATGGTGGTGACATCTTTGCAAATGTAATAGTTTACTGTTCACGTGCTTTAAAAAAAAGAAGATACCGCTAGACAATTGTGAATAGGTAGTCTGCCCTCGATGTGTTAGGTAGTTGGAAAGTGTTTTCTCACATCTCACTGAATTTTCACACAAATTTAGGAGTTTGGAGAAAAAGATCCATAAACACAGAGAATAAACTGATGCTTGCCAGAGGGGGCGGATGGGCAAAATGGGTGAGGCAGAGCAAGAGGTACATGCTTCCGGTTGTGGACTAAGTAAGTCACCGGGTGAAAGGTTCAGTGTAAGGAATATAGCGGATGATATTGTAGGAGTGATGTATGGTGGCAGAGGGAAACTGCACTTGTAGTGAACACAGCATAGAGTTGTCAATCACTGTGCCATACAGCTGAAACTAGTGTAACATTGTGGGTCAACTATACTTCAATAATAATAATTTTTTAAAAGGCAGAAGGTCCAGAAAAAAAAAATTAGGGGGTTGATATTACCATTACCCCTGTATCATAGATGAGGAAAATTGCCCAAAGTCCCAAAACTTCCTTCTGGGACAAGGATCTTCATTTTGAAGCTAGGATCACTGCCCCATTGTACTTAACCATGACATCCACCTGATTTGCTCCTTATACCTCCTCCCTGAAAGGCAGGGAACAGGCAGCATCAGTTGTGCCCCTGCTGTGGTGAGATAATTAGAAAAGCAATTCTCTGTCCTTTTCATACCCAATTCCCCAGTGTTCTTTCCTTTCAGCATTTATGCAATCCTTGAGATCAATGTTCAAACTGAAAACCAGGCTATCTGTTCTTTTTTTTTTTAATTGTCATTTCCAGACATCTTTTCTCCCTTATTACAAGTACACAATCTGGGTGACTTTAGAACTCCACAACTTAGGTGGGATGGTTCAGAAACTTAATAATTACCGTCAAGTTTTCATAAAAACCAGCCAGTAAGCAACTAGAATGCCCAGGAGGCATAAGGTTTTAAATCCGTTCCTTCACCAATGACTTTATCCACCTGGAAAAGTTATTTTTATATGTCTCTTTCGACGATATTCTGTCTCTATCTCACAGCCTCCGGGAAATACAGCTTTCTCAAAAGCCTGAGTCACAGACATGCAGGAAGTTCAAAATACAGTCCTTCTTACAGACTGTGTGAATACAAAACAGTAGCCTCTCATTCTTGGAGTAAGATACAGGGAAAGGCTTAAATAGCATGAAAGCAAATTAAGTGGTAATAAAAGAGCTAACCGAGTGCTTTCTCATTACCAGGATTTTTCTAAATTCACTCATTTGATATGTACAGCAGCATTACTATCAATAGCCTTGCTTCAAATCTCAGCTTTGTGGCCTCAGACTTTATGAAGGAGACCATCTCTTTGTAACCTCAAGCCATTTGATTTCTCCGGGCCTCAGTTGCCTCAATTGTAAAATAGGAATACTTGTAATAGATGCACCCTTATGTTCGAAGCACCATTTGCTCCCACTTAAGCTCAGGGCAGCCCTGGAATGTATGGAGCCTGGAAAAGATGAAACTTCAATGTTTATAGACCTCAGGTAAATCCCAGAGCGAGTAAGGGCCCCTCAGTAAGCAGCCGTGACTGTACGTGAATCCAGTGTGAGCATGCTCAGCCACTCACCAACTCCATGAAGACTGAAGAATTCTGCCATCTGTACTTCCGCCATAGGAAATGCTGGTTGAATCTGGTCACCATGAGGTGTCTGTCCGTCTGAAGCTTTTTTTTTTAGATTTTATTTATTTGACAGACGGAGATCACTAGTAGGCAGAGAGGCAGGCAGAGAGAGAGGAGGAAGCAGGTTCCCCGCTGAGCAGAGAGCCCCATGTGGGGCTCGATCCTAGGACCCTGAGATCATGACCTGAGCCGAAGGCAGAGGCTCAACACACTGAGCCACCCAGGCACCCCTGAAGCTTTTTTGATGATATCAGAAATGAAAGAAGTCTTGCTTATATAAAGGGACTATTTGGACACAATGAGAAATGTTCAGGCATCGGGACTTAATTATTGGCAAGAAATTCTTTCCTGAAGAATTCTTTTGTCCTGAAATAGTAAGATATAAAAGATTTCTGTCTGACTCATCTGGGTGGCTACTGATCAGCAACCATTGATAGCAATATATAGTCTTGCAAATGTGATTGCCTCTTTATGTTTTTAATTTTATATTTAGCTCTTAATCTTATCATGTCTGTCTAACTGATGTTCTTTCTCCCACTGACTGGGTAGTGCATTTTAAAATCTCACTCAACAATAGTACTGGCTTAGTGAAAAGGCCATTTTGGTTTTGTGTTTCGATTTGCTTTAACATTATATAAATAGTAACTGAGAGGATTATTGTGTTATTGTAATTTATAGTAATAAATATATTATTTGGTCTTCATCCAATTTCTGGCACAGAATTTTAAAACCTTTGGAGTCTCCCCAGAGATAAGAATGAGAGAGTTGTCTTGATAGTTATAACAAATCCTTTCCAACCACACCTGAGTTTATGTTAATGAAGTGACTTTGGGAAAGCACCAGGATGGGGTTGGTTGCCAGGGAAACTAAACTTGAAATTAGAGGGTTGGAACTTCCAGTCCTACTGGAACTCCCCGGTCCTCCTCTGGGGAAGGGAGGGGAGTGAATTTTGAGTTGATCACCAATGGCCAGTGATTTAATCAATCATGCCTAGAAAATGTAGCTTTCATAAAGGCCTAGAGCTTAAAAAAATGATGGGTTTCAGAGGGTTTCAAGGTAGTGAGCACATGGAGATTTGGGGAGAGTGATGCTTCTTCCCACATACCTTGCCCTATTTACCTCTTCCATTTGACTGTTTCCAAGTTACATCCTTTGAAGCCAGTTATCCAGCATTTTCTGAGTTCTCTGAGCTGCTCTAGCAAATTCATCAAACTGAAAGAGAAGGTTGTGGGAACCTCCATTCTCTAGCCAGCGAGTCAGCAGTGATCAATTGGACTTGGCTTTGCCTCTGAAGGTGCAGGGCAGGGGAGGGGAGAGGACAGTTGAATGGGACCACTGAACCCTTAACCTGTGGGGTCTGATGCTATCTCCAGGTAGACAGTATCCAAACTGAGTTGATGGCTTGGTGGTGTGGTAAAAAGGGCATACACGTTAGAACTGGTGTCAGAATCATAGTTAGGAAATCACTTCCACCTTTTGGGGTGGGGAGTGTAGTATATTCCTCTCGACTCATGATGCTTTTGTTTCCAACCTCACTGTGTCTGACAGGGGCCTCTTGACCAGGACTGCTCTCTTTGTGGTTTTTGTTTAACCAGCCCTGGAGCAGGGACCTGGGGGCATGCAGATGGCAAGGGCAACCCATCCAAACTTATCCGCACTGCCTACAGGGCTCTCCATTTGCACATCCAGGTAAGGAGCCAAATCCTGAGGTAAGTTCAGAGGAGTCAAAGCAACAGACAGGCTCATGAAAGGTCTGGTTTCATTTTTACATGGGAAATACTTGGTTGGGTAGAGTTGGCAGAAAGGTGGGCATATTCCCGATAGAGCAAATATGGAAGCCACGTTCCACTTGGCTGTATGCGGTTCCTCTGATTAGTTCACGGACCACTTTAGTTTAAAGGGAATGCATGTCTAATGTTTCTGGTTATTCCATTAAAGGATACAGAAATAACCCACACACACTTCGTGGCGACCTTGGGGCTGAGTGTGTTGGTCACTAAACCAACTGCAAGCCCATCAGCTTGTAGCTTTAAGCCCTCATGATCCTCCACATTACTTCATATCTCAAAAAGTTCTTAATATTTGTTTCCACTGTCAACAGCCTCTCATCAGCCACCGTATCAGTTTCGGCTCACGTTAAGAAGGCTGTCTCAGGAGACTTACACCCAAGCACAGAGATGGTGGCTTTGGCAAGGGTTCTTACATAAACAGATGAAGACAGCTGATAACATTAGCAACTTGGCTTGTCATCTCGTTTTTTGAGGGCACTCGCTTCCCTGAAAATTATTTATGTTTGATCTATTAATCCATGGCAACCACCAACACAAGCAGTACCAAATGTTGTTCCCGGGATGAGCAGTTGCTGCTGCTTCTTTACACCATTCTATTTCGGGAGTGGTATGAACTTTAGACTATGCTCAGTGGAGCTCTTGCCCACTTGGGTTAGGAATGGTGGCTGGTAAAAATGTCTGCTGCTTGGCCTTGGTCATTAGGAAAAAAAATAAATCCTGCTCATTTACCCAGATGACACATATTACTCACATTTACATTCAGAAAGATTCAAGGTAGGAAACATTTTTTTTTGGCATCGGGGAATCTAAATGTTTAAAAGAAGCTTTAATAACATATTGCAGTAGTAATACATATGTTGATTAAAAAAATCAAAAAACAGTAGAGAAAGGCATAATTGCTCAACAATAGCCTCTATTTCACTCTTTCTCAGCCTGTCCTGCTGCTCCTAGATAATTCTGGAGAATATTTGTTTTTATTTCTGTTGGTACCTATGTAAGTCTAAATGCTATGCTTTTATGTCTGTTCTTTGACCCATCGATTTATCAGTCTCTTTTTTTTAAGTATCCTTCTTTTTTTTGAACACAGTTTTATTGATGTATAATGTATGTATAAAATTCACTTATTTTAAGTGTACAATAAAATGAGATTTAGTAAATTTACAATCTAATTTTAGAACATTTCTATCACCAAAAAGATCCCTCCTGGCCATTTGCAGCCACTTCCCATTTTCAGTCCTAGCCCCAGGCAATTCTTATTCTATTTTCTGTCTCTATAAAGTCCCTCTTCTGGACAGTTTCTGGAAATGGAAGTGATCAATCAGTTTAAGACTATACCCATTAAATTTCCAATACAAAAGTTCCCACTTGTGGAACTGCCTTTCCCCACTCCCTTTTGATCTTCCATCTTTGTCCTCACCCTTGCTGACAACTCCTGGTAACTTCTGACAGTTCAGACTTTATTTCATTATTGTTAAGGCTGATGATATTTCACCTTGTATCTTTTTTTTTTAAAGATTTTATTTATTTATTTATTTGACAGAGAGAGATCACAAGTAGGCAGAAAGGCAGGCAGAGAGAGAGTGGAGGAAGCAGGCTCCCTGCCGAGCAGAGAGCCCGATGCGGGGCTTGATCCCAGGACCCTGAGATCATGACTTGAGCCGAAGGCAGAGGCTTAATCCCCTGAGCCACCCAGGCGCCTTCACCTTGTATCTTTTCGACTGTAAGTTTTTGATGTCTACAGGTTGATTCTAAAAGTAGAAAGCTAAGGGCAGCCTTTATGAATTGGTAAATATTTCTCAGTGCATAGCCAGGTAGACGACCCATTTGGCATTTCCTTCCCTTAGTGTCTGATGCAGAGCTGCAGTGGTACCCTGAGGAAATGTGCTCATGGCAGAGCCATATGAGCCCCCTTTCTGTTTCTGCACTAAACGCTCAATACCATAGCATAATTGTTATACTGAGCCATCTGTCGATACCTTTTCATTTTTTTCCCTTAGGTTTTATTTCTTAATCCTTCTTCTTGAGACAGACGTAATATACCTTTTCTGTAACCTAAAATTTATCTGCTTCTCTATCATGCTAACCAAATGAAATCCTCCTTTTTAATTTTTTGTATTTTTTGAAAGATTTTATTTGTTTGACAGAGAGATAGAGTGTGCAAGTAGTCAGAGAGGCAGACAGAGGGAGAGGGAGGAGCAAGCTCTCTATTGAGCAGGGAGCCCAATGTAGGGCCCGATCCCAGGACCCTGGAATCATGACCTGAACTGAAGGCAGATGCTTAACCCACTGAGCCACTTAGGCACTCCTGAAATCCTCCTTTTTAAAAAATCATACTGAGATAAAGATGAATATTTAGAATGTTCATAGAATTTTGTAATACTTTAACACATTGCTGAGAAACCCAAGTTGGCATGCTTAATGTAAGCAAATGTAGTCTTGCATTTAAATTTTGCATAGGAGTGTATTTTGATGACTCTGCTACACTGACAGGAAAATATTTTACTCATATTAAGGAGATTATGACAGAATATAGATCAGTATACTATGGAATTCTTTTTAAAAAAATACATTTTCTTTTTTAGATTTTCTCTTGCTTATCCCCCCACCTCCCAATTTTATTGAGATATAATTGATATACCTATAGAAAATTAAAGTGTAGAACAAAATGACTTGACTTGAATATGTTATGAAATGATTACCACAATAAATTTTATTTTTTTAATGATTTTATTTATTAGAGAGAGAGAGAGAGAGAGAGAGCGAGCACAGGCAGACAGAGTGGCAGGCAGAGGCAGAGGGAGAAGCAGGCTCCCCGCCGAGCTAGGAGCCCGATGTGGGACTCGATCCCAGGACGCTGGGATCATGACCTGAGCCGAAGGCAGCCGCTTAACCAACTGAGCCACCCAGGCGTCCCATACTACAATAAATTTTCATGAAAGACCCAAGCTCCAGGAAAGGGATTAGCTCAAGAACTCTACCAAGATAATATATTTTCATTTTAATGTGATAAAATTATCAATTTTGTCTTTTGGTTTTGTTTTATGTGTGTATACTTTTTTTTGCATTGTTTAAGCTATCATTCTCTGCTATTGAAGAAATAAAGGTATTTTCCTTGCACTTTAAATATTTTAAAAGTCTCTTTTCAAATTTTTTGCATAATATGGAAATTAAGCTGAATTTGGAGCAAAGCTCAGTGTCATTTTGTTTTCTCCATACTAATAACCAATTATCCCGATATTGTTTATTGAATAATCAATCCATTCCTTCCACACTGAATTGAAATTCTAACTCTGCCATACACAGAGCTTTCAAATATGCATGGCTGTATTTCTTGATTTTCTCTTATTTCATTGTTCTTTTCATTATCCCCACATGAATACTGTACTGTATTTGATCATTCTATTTATAAGTCTTGATAGGTTGTAAAAATAAATGAATCTGTTCATTCCATTCCTCCATCCAAATTGCTTCGGCTAATGTTGGCTCTTTATTCTTTATCCTCCTGTTTCAATTGTGGGAATAGGCAAGTCTAGTGAAAAAAACATGTAAATTTTTGGGGGGTATTACATGTAATTTTTATTTGGGGGAAGAAATATTTTGTTATTTTTTTTTAAAGATTTTATTTATTTATTTGTCAGAGAGAGAGGGAGAGAGAGCGAACGAGCACAGGCAGACAGAGAGTCAGGCAGAGGCGGAGGGAGAAGTAGGCTCCCTGCTGAGCAAGGAGCCCGATGTGGGGCTCTATCCCAGGATGCTGGGATCACGACCTGAGCCGAAGGCAGCCGCTTAACCAACTGAGCCACCCAGGCGTCCCTATTTTGTTATTTTTAATCTTTAAATGATGAATGTATATGCCAGTGATCTGTTTTAGGTCCTACAATAAAGTTTTATGCATTTCTCCTTACACATCTTGTGTTTCTTTTATATTTCTCCATAAGTGATGTTTTGGTGTTTTTGTGAATGAGCTTTAAAAATGTTATATTTCACAACTGATTATGCAGTAAAGTCATATGTCCTCTAAGCAACTTTGCTGAACTTTTACTGGTTTTAGTTGTTTGTAATTGTTCTTGCAGTTATAGAATTATATTTATCATATCTATAAAAATAACTATTAAAATATCCCTTATATCATATGTTCATTATCTAATTGATCAAGTTAGGATATCTATTGTAATGGTGTTTTGAATGGTGATCATGGCCATTCTTACATTTTTCTCGACTTTAAGGGAACTGCTTCTCATGTTTTTCCATAGTGTGCGATGTTTGCTTTAACTCATTTTATAGCTAGGTACCAGTTAGGGTTTATAAACCTTTTAAACTACAAAAGCGCAAGTGTCTTTCTCATCTTCCACATGATGAATATTATGTGGGCTCTCATAGCAAAAGTCAGTTTTAAGTTTTAATGGATCATGATGATGGAACTCATCAAATATTAGCCCACCTTTTGCTTTCTGTCTTTAAGATGGTCTTTTCCCCCCAACTTATAGTATAGTCAGCATAAGGATACTGTTAAGGAAATTCATGGGTTCTCCCCCCCTTTTTTTTTCTGGAGTGGTAGAAAGGATTATGGTTTTTAAACACCTGTTTGCCATTCATATATCTTCTTTGGAAAGATGTCTGTTCAGGTCATTTGACCATTTTTAAATTGGTTTATTTGTTTTTTGCTATTGAGTCTGAGTTCTTTATATTGCATGAGTTTTTAATCTATTTTGGATATTAACCCCTTATCAGATAGATGATTTGCAAATATTTTTTCCCAGTCTCTAGGTTGCTTTTTATTATTTCCTTTGTCATGCAGGAGTTTTAAGTTTGACATAGTCCCATATATTTTATTTTTGTTTTTGTTGCCTTTGATTTTGGTGTCAAATCCAAATGCCAAGACCAATGTCAAGGAGCTTATCCACTATATCTTCTTTTAGGAGTTTTATGGTTTTGGATCTTACATTTAAGTCTTTAATCCATTTCAAGTTAATTTTTGTGACTTGAGTATGATAGGAGCCTAGTTTCATTATTTTATATGTGAATATCCAACTCCAACAGCTCCATTTATTGAAGAGACTGTTTTTCTCCACTGAATATTCTTGGTTCCCTTGTCAAATATTAGTTGATTTTATATAAATGGGTTTATTTCTAGGCTCTTGGTTCTGTTCTACTGATCTATGTGTCTGTTTTTATGTGTTGCTATACTGGTTTGATTATAATAGCTTCATAATCTAGCTTGAAATCAGGAAGCGTGCTGCCTCCTGCTTTGCTCTTCTTTCTCAGGATTGCTTTGGGGGGTTTTTGTAATTCTGTATAAATTTTAGGATTGTTTTTTCTACTCCTGTAAAAAAATGCTATCAGAACCTTAATAGACATTGCATTGAATCTATAAATAGCTTTGAGTAGTATGGACATTTTAACAACCTGATTTTTCCAATCCATAAACATGGATTGGATTCCATTTATTTGTGTCACCTTCAATTCCTTTCATTAGTGTCTTATACTTTTCAGTGTAAAGATCATTCCCTTCCTTGGTTAAATATGTTCCCAAGTATTTTATTGTTTTTGATTCTATCATAAATAAAATCATTTTCTTTATTTTTTCAGATAATTTGTTGTTAATAGATAGAAATACTACTGATTTTTGTGTATTAATTTTATATCCTAAAAGTTTAGTGAATTTGTTGATTGTTGCTAGCAGTTTTTTTGTGTGTATGTGTGTTTTTTTGGGGGGGGGTGTCTGGTTTTTCTTTTCTGTTTTTTTTTGTTTGTTTGTTTGGGGTTTTTTTGTGGATTTTTAGGATTTTTCTACATGTAAAACCATGCTATCTGGAAATAAGAGACAATTTTACCTCTTCCCTTTTCAATCCCATAACTTTTATTTCTTTTTCTTGCCTGATTGCTCTGACAAGGACTTCCAGTACTATGTTAAATAAGAGTGGTGAGAATAGGCACATTTGTCTTGGTCCTGAACTTAGAGGAAATGCTTCCAACCTTTCACCATTGAGTATGATGGTAGCCAAGGGCTGTCATATGTGACCTTTTTCTGTGTTGAGGTATATTCCTTCTGTACCCAATTTGCTAAGAGTTTTTTTTTAATAAATAAATTTTAATTTATTTTAATAAATATTTATTTATTTATTTTAATTTATTATTTATTATTTATTATTATTTATAATTTATAATTTATAATTATTTATTATTTATTATTATTTATTTAATTTATAATTTATTTTAATAAATAAATTTTTTAAAATAAATAATAAATGGATGCTAAATTTTGTGAAATGCTTTTTCTGTATATATCAAAATGATCACATAATTTTTTCTTCTATTCTATTAATACTATGTATTACATTGATCTGCATGTGTTGAATCATCCTTTCATCCCTGATATAAATCCCATTTGATCGTGGTTAATAATTTATTCAAGGTGCCACTGAATTTGGTTTACTAGTATTTCATTGAGAAATATGGCATCTATATTCATTAAGGACATTGGTTTGTAGTTTTCCTTTTTAGTAGTGTGATTTTCTGGCTTTGGTATCAGGATAATGCTGCCCTCATAAAATTAGTTTGAAAGTGTTACCTCCTCTTTGTGTTTTTTGTAGAGTTTGAAAAGGATTGATTTTCCTTTGAATTTGGTAAAATCCACCAGTAAAGCCATCTGGTCCTAGGATTTTCTTTATTGGGAGATTTTTGATTACTAAATAAATCTCCTTACTAGTAGTTGGTTTGTTAATTTTTATTTCTTCCTGACTCAGTCTTGGTAGGTTGTAGGTTTCTAAGAATTTTTGCATTTCTTCTAGGTTGCACAGTTTGTTGGTGTATAGTTATAATAGCAACTTTTTATAATTCTTTGTATTTCTGTGGTATCTGTTGTAATATCTCCTCTTTTATTTATAATTTTGTTGATTTGGGTCTTCTCTATGTTTTCTTTGGTTGGTCTAGCTAAAGGTTTGTCAATTTTATTTATTTTTTCAAAGAATGAACTATTTGTTTTGTTTATCTTTTCTATCATTTTCTTGTTCTCTATTTCATTTACTTCCACTCTGATCTTTATTATTTCCTTCCTTCTCCTAACTTTGTGCTCAGTTTGTTCTTCTTTTTTTAGTTCCTTGAGGTATAGAGTTAGATTATTTACTTGAGATCTTTTTTTGTTTTAACATGGGCATTTGTTGCTATGAACTTCCCTCTTAGAACAGCTTTTGCTGCATCCCATAGATTTTGGTATGGATTGTTTTCATTTTTATTTTCATTTACATATGGATTGTTCTCATTTTATTTTCATTGATCCATTGGCTGTTCAGGAGGATTTCATTCCTTATTCCAAGTATTCATGAGTTTTCCAATTTTCCCCCTGCTATTTATTTATTTATCTATTTATTTATTTTTAAAGATTTTTTAAAAATTTATTTCTTTGACAGAGATCACAAGTAGGCAGAGAGAAGGGGAAGCAGGCTCCCTGCTGCGCAGAGAACCCGATGTGGGGCTTGATCCCAGGACCCTGGGATCATGACCTGAGCTGAAAGCAGAGGCTCTAACTCACTGAGCCACCCAGGCACCCCTCCCACTGCTATTTATTGATTTTGTTTCATATCATTGTGCTCAGAGAAGATACTTGATATGACTTCTAACTTCTTGAACTTGCTCAGACTTATTTGGTGATGTAACATATGTTCTACCCTAGAAAATGTTTCATATGTGCTTGAAAAGAAAATTTTTTCTGCTGTTGTTGGATAGAAAGTTTCATATATGCCTATGTCCATTTATCTATAGTATTGTTCAAATCTGTTGTTCCCATATTGATTCTCCAACTGGATGAGCTATCTGTTTTTGAGAGTGGGGAATTAAAGTCCCAATTATTATCATGTTTCTGTTTTTTTTCCTCTTTTATATATAAAATGTATATTATACAAATATGTATGTTTGCAAATATTTATGCACCCAATATAGGAGTGCCTAAATATATAAGGCAAATATTAACAGATCTGAAGAGAAGAATAGACAGCAATATACCTCTTTATAAAAAGCAAGATAGGAGAGCCTGGGTGGCTGAGTCAGTTAAGCCTCCATCTCTTGGTTTTGGCTTAGGTAACAATCTCAGGATCGTGAGATCAGGCCCCACATCAGGCTCCAGGCTCAGCATGGTGTCTGCTTGAGATTCTCTGTCTCTCCCTATGCCCCCACCCTGCGCACACTCCCTCTCTCTCTAAAATAAATAAATAAAATCTTTTAAAAAGGCAAAATATATTATGTAATCTTAGATGTCATATATATTCATAAATACAGATTAATATATCATATACATTTGGTTTATTCATAATTATTTATAAATGCATATCATTGTTAAAAGTATTTATATTCATATGTACATTATACATACATATACATTAATACCATGGTAATATACACACAAATATTATATATGAATATGCATATTTCTAATAATTATGTAAATTTATAATTTTAAACATTTGCATATTTTAGACACAGAAGCTGGACCCAGACACTATTTTTTTGTATGAGCATTGACTATTTTTTAAAAGATTTATTAATTTCATTTGAGAGAGAGGGAAAGCAAGCAGGAGTGGGGGAGGGGCAGAAGGAGAGGGAAAGAGAGAACCCTCAGACAGACTCCCTCCTGAGCATGGAGCTCAACACAGGGCTCAATCCCAGGACCCTGAGATCATGACCTGAGCCAAAATCAAGAGTCAGACACTTAACCAACTGAGCTACCCAGGTGCCCCTCTATTTTTTTAAATCACTATTTCTTTCATAATTCTAGTTAAACTGCAGAATGACAAAAATTTCTTAAATAATAATTTTCTATTTTAA
>ML099185.1:31610-53769 GCA_003697995.1 Taxidea taxus jeffersonii
AACTGCAGAATGACAAAAATTTCTTAAATAATAATTTTCTATTTTAATTTTCTATTTTAATTTCTATTTTAAAATTTAAAAATTTTCTATTTTAATTTTCTATTTAAATTGTCTATATGCACACTTTCCATAAATGTCTACTGTTTCATAATTCTTTTTTTTTCTTACTTTAAGTTTATTCTGATTATGATGAAATGCAATCTTGTGCCTCTTGGATTTTAAAACATTTTGGCTTCTACTTTGTATAATTTTGCCTTTAAAATTATATTTTTCTAGTAATTTTTTCTGTTGTATTTTAAAAAGTTACAGTCTGCAATGGATTAAAAAATATTTGTAAAGGACGTGGTCCTTCATCACAAATGGTTTGTGAAGCCCTAACATGGGGCATCTGCATTGGAACCCATGCTAGCTCTTCAATGCTAGAAGGAGTACTCTGTCATGAAATATTTACAACAGATTACAGCTTCCTAGGTTTTGTATAGTTTCTTTTATGAAAACTTCCTTTCTTATTATTTTGAATAGTGACAATGTTGGCCTTCCACATGCTCTGGAGGGGGTGAAGGGGGATGAAAGAGAGGAGATTGGCACAGCTATTACAGAGATATTCAACCACTCCCTCTGGTTTTCTGCCTTCTTTTTTATTTCTGTTCACTGTACCTGCCATTTCTGAGGCCCATGACTACTCTGACTTCCAGGAAGGGAGGCTGGCTCCCTCCTATGTGTCATCCATTTATGATGAAGGACCATGTCCTTTACAAAAATTTTTTAATCCATTTATATTCTGGGATCCAGCTTTCTTTGCTGCCCTATTCATCTGCTCTCTGTCTTCTGGAAATTTGTTGAAGTTTCTTGTCTACTGATACCCCTCTTCCTTGCTTTCTTTGTTGTATGAGTTCATTCCTCTTTGTGCTTCTATGTTGTCACTTCATGGCTCTCAGGAGGAATGGGAGGTGAATACACATGATCTGTATGATCCTGAACTAAATTAGCCTGAGATTTGAATCTTGGAAGCATATGTAAATTCTTTAATAATACTATAAAATAGCATCGTATAACACTTCTCAAGTTGAGATATTATCCAGGTAATTGAAGAAGAATGTTACCAGTTCTATATAACAAATACATAAATATTTTAGATTAAAAATTTTCCTTGATATAAACTATCTAGATTAATTTATTTGAGAGTCACATGATTGATGGAGACAACACCATTGTTCTCATCTTCATTTGAAACAATCACAGCTGTTATTTGTAATGTTGTCTTTATATTTATTTCATTCATTCCACAAATATGTGTTGAGTGCATATATATGGACAGGCACTGTCCTCGGTGCTGAGGATGTGACAGTGAAGAAAACAAAAAGTTCATTGTCTCACAGAGCTTTCATTTAATAAAGGGAGACACCACAAGTAAGTTGAATGACTTATGTAAGATTTTTCAGATAGGAAAAAGTACTACAAGGAATGATACTAAGTGATCGGTGGAGGAGGTTTGTACCACAAGTTTATGGTATGGAGGGGCACAAGTTTATCAATTCAGAGAAATATTACCAGCTGTTTACAATGATTTCCATCTTGTAATGTATCCTGTAATCCCAATGCTCAGAAATAATCTCTATGACCTTTTTAGAATGTTCCTTATTGTCTTCAAAAAGTTATTTGCTTAGTTTTATCATATTTTGTATATAGTTGTATTTCTTTGTCCTAATTAATACTATCACAGAAACAGTTTTTTATCTTATTACAAAGTCTTTATTGTCATTTATTTAAATTATGCAATTATTGTTTAATTACTGTACATTTTAAAATTTATTTGGCCAGTCTCCTACTAAGAATTTTGGTTTACAGTTTTAATGATTATATTTACTTCTGTAATGAACATTGTCGTGTACTTATTGGATTATTTTTTAAAAATTTTTTAAAGATTTTGTTTATTTATTTAACAAAGAGAGAGATCACAAGTAGGCAGAGAGGCAGGCGGAGGTGGGGGGAAGCAGGCTCCCTGCTGAGCAGAGAGCCCAATGTGGGGCTCCATCCCAGGACCCTGAAATCATGACCTGAACCAAAGGGAGGGGTTAACCCACTGAGCCACTCAGGGACCCCTTATTGGGTTATTTTAAAGAATCGAGTTTATTATTAAAATTATTGTGTCAAAGTATAATAATGTTGCTAAAGCTCTTAGAACAATATTTCCAAATTGTACCTCAAAAGGGTTATCCAAATTTATATTTCCAGAATCCATGCATGAGAGTGTCTGCCTCATAGAAGCATTTTCTGACTCAGTTATTTGTATTTTGAACGTTTTTAAATTTGATAGGTGAAAACTAACACTCTATATTACCCCACATTTTCTTAGGCATTCATCTATTGATGGACAAGTGTCCATCAGGTTGCTTCCATGTCATTTTTTTTTTCTGTGCCCGTGGACAGAGGGATCTGTTCCCAGTCCCTCAGTACTATCCTTCCCACTGCCATTTACAGCATTGGGAGTGTGGGTTTATTTAGGTCCACTTTAATTTTCCTCATTTGTAATTTTCAGTGCATAGGTCCTGTACTTTTTAAAAATTTGTTCCTAAGTAGTTTGTTATTTTTGATGATATTGTGAAAAGAATTGTTTTCCTAATTTTATTTGCATATTATTTGCTGCCATGTAGAGAGGAACAAATAGAGGAACAAATATAGTCTTGTGTATTGACTCTATGACCTTGTTAAACTTGCTTACTAGGCCTAGTAGGCTTTTTGAAGATTCTTTAGGATTTTTACATAGTAGATCATATTGTCTGTAAGTATTATGCAGTTTTACGCCTCCACTCCTAGCCTGTATGCCTTTAATTTTTGCTTTTCTTGCCTAAAGAGAAAAAAAAAATCCAATTTCCTTATCACACTGGCCAGAACTTCAGTACAATATTAAACGAAAGTGGTGAGAGTAGAAATATCATTAGCTTATTCTCATTCTTAGGGAAAAGCAGTCAGTCTTTTACTATTAAGCATAAGGTCAGTGGTAGCTTTTTGTGGATGCTTTTTATCAATTTGAGGAACTGATCAAGTTTTAGAGAATGTTTATACAAACAAATGCATGGATCTTTTACTTTGTAATTCTTTGTATGGCTTTAAACTTGTATTTTCTCTATCTTTTTTAAGCTTATGATTTTTCTCTTTTTCTTGATTGGAACATTTACCATTTGATTTTTGTGATATAATTAACAAAATATGAGCTTTAGGGTCAGATTTGGCTTGAGTCCTGTCACTTCTGCTTGCTAACTGTGTGACCTTTCAGCATGTGTTTATGTGTAAGATGCTGTAATCATAATACTCACTTCACTATATAGTTGTGAGATTACAGGAGATCACATATCATTTCATGGTCTGAGCGACAGGGTCATGTAGCCAGCTGTCCTACAAAATGAGTGAATACTCCATAAAGCATACTCTTTGAGAAAGGGACATGTCCTCTTTTCTGAGAATCAGGTATGGGAATATAAAGAGAGTGTTAGTGAAAGAAATAATTTTAATTCCTAAAATACATATATGAAAGTTACTAAATTTGTATATTTATCTCTTATCTAGTTTTTAAAGTAACCTTCAAAAATAATTTTAATAATTAATATTTAATTATTTACTAAATATTTGCTTAATATTTAATAATTTAATAATTTTCAGATGATTCACCTTGTTTCTAGGTAGAAAATCAGGTTTCTTCAAATGATTGTTATTTAGTGAACTTTCTTCTTATTTATTTATTTATTTTTCTCTTGGCTGGAAATCCTAGAACAATGAAAATTATGATATCAACAGGCAGCTTTTTATTCCCAATTTTCACAGGCAATTGGATACTAGAAGGGAATATATTTCATTGTGATATTATGCTAAAAATGTATCTTCTATTCCTACTCTAATAACAGTGTTTTGGTGTTTAAATTTATTCAATACCATTGGGTATTTATTAATATTTTTCTTATTTCATCTTTGGTGTATACAACTTATTTACTATTATACTTCATACTACAGCATACATTCTGTGGGGGTGGAGACCATGTTTATCTTATATACCCATTGCTTTGGTATTGGCCACTTTATATTACTCAATAAAAATTATTTAAGTAATGATGCATTACAATTACAAATTTCCTAATATTAAGCCATCTTTCAGCTCCTCAAATAAATTTCGACCTGGCCTATTCCTTTAAAATACAGTTTAGATATTTTTATAGTATTTTATAGTATTTTATTTCTATAACTACATTCATAAGAAAGATGAATTTATAGCTTAATGTCTTTGGGTGAATTTTTTTTAAGTTTTACTTTTTTGTTATTAGGACTGTTTTTGCTTCATAAAATGAACTCAATAGCTTTCTTTGTTTTTTCTGTATGGTTTAGTATACAGTCTCTATAACATCTGAATTATGTATTACTGGAGAATTTAAAGAGACCTACTTGTAAAGCCACATAAGACTAGAATAGTGGTTTTCAAGTCTAACTGCATATTCAAATTACCTAATGAGCTTTAAAAAATACCAACCCGAGACTCTACCCCTAATAAATAAAATCAGACATCAACATTTTAAAATGCAAAATAAAATGAAAGACTGAGGGGTTTATGAGATTTGGGCTAGCCCAAATATTTTCCAATTTTGTTCATAATTGGTCCAATTGTAAATACAGATTTATTTCTACTCTGTTTGGTACCAGCTAACTGATGGAGTCCAAGCAGGCATATCAAAGCAATAGCATTGCCAGCTAGTTTTTTTGCCTGTATCTTATTTTAATCTTACCCCAGACCAGTGAGGTAAAGCAGATAGTATAATCACTACTTGGAAAGCAGATGAAACAGACTTTGGAAGGTTAAGTGGCACAGCCTCTTAACTCCCATCATTTTGTTATTTCAATCAATAATAGAGTCTAAAGACCAAGCAATAAAACAATGGTTGACACACAAGAAAAGAAATACGAGCTCATTAACTAATCAGGAGGTCTTATTTCCAAAGAGTAAATCTGATTACATTGCTGCCTGTTTAAAGCCCTTCAATGGCTTCCTTATGCCTAAAGAGAAAAAAAATCCAAATTCCTTTGTGTGGCATAAGAGGTCCTTTGTGTGACACAAGATCTGGCCCCTCATTACCTCTCCAGCCGTATTTCTCAAAAGACCCTCTCGTGCTCCTTATACTCAGTCATGCAAAATGTTTTGAAATTATCCAAATGCGCTGGTTTTTTGTGCCCATGCTTTTGCTCAAGTTATTTGCTGTTTCTGAAAGGTCCACCTTCCAAAACGGTCTTTTCCCTTCGGCTCTCTAATTCTGTTGGCCAATTTATCTTTAAAGACTGATTCAATTCAAAGGCTACCCCCCTGAGACTTTCCTTCCTTCCTGCTTCTAGAATTCCCTATAAAACAATGACTGCCCAAAGGGCACCAACCTTTTGTTAATCATCCCTCACTGCCTAGAACAAGGCCACAGTTGGTATTTAACAAAGGTTTGGCAAGCTGTTATCAGGGACTCTCGCAGATCTGTCAGTTGAACCCAAGATCTTACTTATTAAATGAAATCTCTGCTGCTACCCAGGCTCTGTCTCCTAGCTTGTTGAGGGGGCTCAGTGTTACAGGGAGGCGGATGAAGCTGGGAGCCATGTTGTGTTGATAATTCCAGAACATACTCCTTTGCTAATAGTGATCATAAAAATTTGAGAAAAGAGATATACACTACACTAGGATTAAAGCAGGGATTTCTCCTTTTGTTGGTGATTACATTTTTGATGAGGCAAAAGTTTAAACAAGACTATAATCACAAAAACTCTGATTGTCCTTTCCTGTTAATAACCATGGCAAACCAGGCTGATTGTGCATGGCATGTGTGTATTGTGGATGTGAGCAGTGTGTGCATGTGGGTTACAGTTTGTATACGTTTCCACACTTAGATACACACCTATAATTCTCAAAACACCTCATCTGTGATTCGGCTGTACATGTGCGTTGCAGCCAATGTCCCTGCTGAGCAAGGAGCCCGGGCTGCAATTTCTTCTGGGCGGATTCACATCCTGGGGTGTTCCCCTCATCCTGTTCTGTGTTATGTGGCTACACACCTGGCTGAGAACAGGATTCACAGTGCTAAGGAAAGTGCCTGGTTCTCGGCATAAAAGGTAATGTCTGAGTGGAAGGTTGCCAGGAAAGATTCAAAGACAAAATGTGAGAATGTGCCCAGGGGTCCATGTAGGAGGCCATGAACTTGGGGGCTGACACAGGTTTCCTGTAGCTTCCAGTGTCTTACTCACAGGCAAGATTTTCTTGCTTCTTATTCAGCCTTCCATAGTTTAAGCAAAAATAAAAAATAAAAAAAAATTAAGATATCTACCAGGAAATAAGGAGCCACAGCAAAACTTGGGGCGTCAGCTTGGATCTGGATACATATTTCTTAGAAGGGAGAAGAGCCAAGAGCTGTAAGGTACTTAGATATTTCTTACTCTCTCGGGCATGAACGTGATTGTGACAGGTGAAGACCATACATTCTTCCGTGCTCACCCCTCCCCACTGTGGTCTTTGGATTTGAGAATTTGACACCTAGTAGTACTTACTACCCTCTAAATGTATCATGGGTTTAGGTTCTCTTCTCTGACAAGGTGGTGAATTCATGAGAAATATTCAAGAAGAAATAGATGATCCTATTTTGTGGCCTGACTCAGTACTAGGCACATGAGGAAGCGATACACGGGTGTTAATTGATTAATTTATTACAGATGCTTAAAAAAACTAAGTATGGGCTATCATTGAAAAATAAGACCAAACTGTGAAGAACTTCTCTCTTTCAGTTAATGGAGGCTTTCCACAGGCTTTTTTTTTTGGAAGGAATGGAGAGACAGTGGGAGTGCTGTTTTCAACTGGACATTTTGCTGCCAAGAAGAGAAGCTTAGAGTATAGGAAAAAACAAAACCTGAAGCCAAACAGAGCTAATATTTTTCAAGTGCTCACTTAATTTTAGAACCACAGCATTTCTCATCGCTTTTTGCCCTAAAAGAAAGAGAGCAAGGCACATCTGCTCAGAATGCAATCCAGAAACGAGATGATGAAATCAAGCCGTGTCACATATGTGCAGTGTAGACAACCTCTGTTTGTGCACCGACCCTGCCAGCGGACATGCTCGCACAGCCTGGTGTCTGTGCCCGGGTTGCCTGCTCAGGGACCAGATACACAGCTGATGAAAATCATTCATAATTTCCCATCAGAGATGTTGACTTCTTGAAGACTCCTGTTTTGAACAACCCCACTTGAGTTTATGTAGAATTAGCTGTTGTGGACATTTAAGCCTGGCCTCATGTGCAGTGATGCAGAATGAATCTTACCCTTCATTCTACGCCTCCGTTCGCTTTTCTTCAGAAGTTTGCTCATGTGAGCCTATCCCCTGACAGGAGCACCTTCACGAACTTGTGCTTTAATATCAATTCTTATCCCCTTCAATTTGTGTGAAAACTCTCATGGAGGTGCCGTCCATCATTTCCTTACTTAAAGCCATGCTTATGAATCCTTGAATACAGCAATTCTTTTTAGATTTGATTTCTAAGGAAAAAATTATTTTTTGAAAAACTCACATTCTTTCTTCTGTCTACTATCTTTTTAAAAAGATTTTATTTATTTATTTGAGAAAGAGAAAACACAAGCAGGGGGAGCAGCAAACAGAGGGAGAAACAGATTCCCTACTGAGCAGGGAGCCCAATGCTGGACTCAATCCCAGGACTTGGAGATCATGACCTGAGCCCAATGCAGACGCTTAACTGACTGCACCACCCAGACGCCCATGTCTACTGCTGTTATACATGTCTCTTGTTTCCACCTTTGCCTCAGCCTCCTGGAGGCTCAGGGCCGTGTTTTATACTCCATTATAGAACTACATTACATTTCAGTATTATGGTATTTACTATATTTTTTCCTCTTGATCCTTACTTCCCATCTCCGTTCTTCTTTTATTAAGCCTATCATATGCTTTTTGTTGTAAATTATATCAAAACCATTTTGGAGGAAAGCAGGGTTTCTATAAATGATAAAGCATAACTGTCTTTTTCCCCCCCAATGGGATAAAGGGGATTTTATTGATTTTTTATCTGTTTGTTTATTTATTTATTTATTACTACTGTGTTATGTTAGTCACCATACAGTACATCATTAGTTTTGATGTATGTTCCATGATTCATTGTTTACTTACAACACCCAGTGCTCCATGCAATACGTGCCCTCCTTAATACCCATCACTGGGCTCACTCATCCCCCACCTCCCTCCCCTCTAAAACCCTGTTTGTTTCCTGGAATCCACAGTCTCTCATGATTCGTCTCCCACTCTGATTTCACCCCCTTCATTTCCCCCTTCCTTCTCCTAATGTCTTCCATTCTATTCCTCATGTTCCACAAGTAAGTGAAACGATATGATAATTGACTTTCCCTGCTTGACTTATTTCACTCAGCGTAATCTCCTCCAGTCCCGTCCATGTTGATGCCAAAGTTGGGTATTCATCCTTTCTGATGGCTGAGTGATATTCCATTGTATATATGAACTACATCTTCTTTATCCATTCATCTATTGAAGGGCATCTTGTCTCTTTCCACAGTTTGGCTATTGTGGATATTGCTGCTATGAACACCGGGGGTGCATACGGCCTTTCTTTTCACTGTCTTTTATTGTCCCTCAAGTCATCTTTGTTTTAGATTCTATGCCTCTAGAAGAAACAGACCGTATCTCCTCAGAAACCCAAGGAGCAGAGAGCTTGCTTCTCCTGAGGTTAGCTGTGGCTATGGCATGCACACTGAGAAAGACGCTTGAGGCCGGAGCAGCTGTGCCTCTGGAAAAAGAACATTTCTCTAACCCATTCTCAGCACCTTCAGTCTCTCACCTTCTTGGTCCTCTTTACCACGTTCTTCTGGAAAGGGACACAAAGTTATTATCTAAGAACAGATATTTAATAAAATTACACAGACGAGAGTAATGAAGTTAGAATGATATGACTAACTTGAGTAAAGGTGCAAATAAAATGAAAGTGAAAAATGGGGATGCGTCTCTGAGTGTTCCACACATGCTAGCCCAGATGATCAGTCCGAGGCTCCTTCTGGCAGAGTTCCCTCAGCAGCCCCCAGCATTAGCCCCCATGGGCATACAGAGCTCTTTCGGTATGCTGTGCTGCTCAGGGAGCTGAGACTTGAAGTCAGCTGTGTTCCTGCCGCCAACAGACACAGAAACTCAGCGCTTGAACACAAAGGATGGATATTACAATTCAGGACAAGACTCCGCAGCTATTCCTTGATGTTCTAAGAAGACCGCTACCACCCATCATCTCTCCTGATCCTCTCCTGTCGTAGTAGGCACTTATATTGGATCCTTGGTCAGACACTCAAGAACAGAACCATTCTTCGTCAGCTGTCAGTGGAGGTGGAGGAGCTATCCATGAATCAAAGGCAAGGTTTATGAAGCCCTCTCAGGGAGATCTCTGTGGGCATGGCTGCCAGCCACGTTCAGCTCAGCTCACCCTTGGGCATCCTTTACGTCACAGGGCTCAGCTGCAATTAGTTAAGCACCTCGGGGTTTCACACGTTCCCATGATCTGCTCTTCCTGTGGGGTGTACTCACTAATTTCTCCCATTATGCCAGAAGTTCAAGTCTAGAAACAAGGCTGACTTTTCCTTGGCAATTCTCTGCAACACACAAGGGGATCTTGTCCCCTGGGCCTTCTTGTGTGCTTTCTAAGTCATGAGTGGTCCCCACTCAACCACTGGACCCCAGCGGAGTTATGGTCAGAATCTCTGGAGAAGCCTGGAGTGATACATTTGGTCACCAACCACCTGTGTACTGTAGGCAATGGAAGGCCTGGAGGTTTCTTGGATTAGTTTAATTTTTGCAAAATGAAGGGGTTGGAAAAGGCTCCCGTTTTGAACAGTTTCATTTGCATTTATATTAGAACAATCTTTTGTAAAAATCAAAGCCCAAACCCCACTCCCTAACCCAAATGTGGGTCTTTTCCCAAAACCAGCACTTTTGAGATGGGGAAAATTTTTTTTACGTGATCCCACTGCGCCTCCCTGTGGTTGAAAGTAAAACTGTCAAGCTGGCTCCGTGGAAATGTGGGCAGGCTAAAAGTGTAGAGCCAAATGAAACAAGATGGGCCCCCGGGAGGGAGACAAACGGTAAGAGACTCTTAATCCCAGGAAACAAACTGAGGGTCGCTGGAGGGGAGGGGATGAGTGGGATGAGGTGGCTAGGTGATGGATATTGGGGAAGGTATGTGCTATGGTGAGTGCTGTGAATTGTGTAGGACTGAGGAGTCACAGACCACATGATATGTCAATTAAAAAAAAAAGAATTCTTGCATATGGGCACTATGAAAAAAAAAAAGTGTATAGCCAAAGTAACAAAGATCCCTGTATATATAAACCAACTATTCCAGAAAGCACTGAATAGCCAAGTAGACCAGTTGCCAAGTATAACTGAGAAGCCCTAGGTGTCACCAGTGTGGGGATACAGATCCTAATACAGAGCCCTGCTTTCGCCTGGATATTAGGAAATGGAGTGTTTGTCAGTTACTTCCCAAGAATCTCTCAGATGCACTCTGAGAATCATCTTCTCTTCCTAGTGAACCCAGTACTCAGATGACCCCTCCCCCTGTTCCAGGGGTGCTGTCTTCCCCACACGGACAGCTAACAGTCTGCTGGAAAGCTTTTTAATTAAGCTCCCCCATTTCCTCATCTGGCGGTCTCTGGAGCCCTGGACTCACCTACCATGTTGGGAAGAGTGGCCCCACTGAGCCCTGGAGGCCTGTGGTGTGCTGGAGAAAGCTCCGATTTTCCTTCAGCAGGTGGGACTTCATGGCAAAGTTAACCTCTGCAAGCTTCCGTCTTCTCAGTTAGAAACCTGGTTTCCTGGTGAGGTTTGCTGTGATGCTGAAATGAAATAATATATGCCAAGTTCCTGGCACTCCATGAATTTTCAGTCCCCTTGTGCATCTTGAAGTGTTCTGATATATTTCTGGATTCCTTGTGTAGAACCCTGAATTTACACAGTTGGCAGAAATTGAGGCATTTTCCTAAGTCATCATGTGGGGGAAGAAAAGGCACATGAAGAACTAGCTTCTAGTCAAGTCTGCATAATTCCTGCAGGATATGACGTGGCAGACACATTCCTAGACCCTGAGAAGAAAGCCGGAGCCCGCTATGTCCCTATGCCTCCTGCTAGGAGAGCAAGAAAGGGTTGAGGAACCCTTTGGGTCCTTATCATTGTCATAAATGAACATTTACTGAGCACTTACTGTATACAGGGCACTGTGATAGATGCTGGGGAATATTAAGGATGAGTAAGGAAGCTGCAACTTCAGACATTCACTCTTAGGACTCCCTCATAAGCACATCAGTTCTGGTCAGCTTCTGGGACATGGCCTTTGATTCTGAAAGATGCAACATTTAAGACACATTTTCTGCCTCCAAGAGATCTATATTCTAGCTAAGGAGGAAAAGACGGATATATAAAGAAAGAAGTTAAGAGTCAAGATATTTTTATTTTTTATTTTTCCTTATTTTTTAAATTTCAATTCAATTAGCCAACATACAGTACATCATTAGTTCCAGATGTAGCGTTCAGTAATTCATCAGTTGTGTATAACACCCGGTGCTCATCACATCACATGCCCTCATTAATGCCCATCATCCAGTTACCCCATCCTCCATCCACCTCACTTCCAGCAACCCTCAGTTTGGGTCCTATAGTTAAGAGCCTCTCATGGTTTTTTTTCCCCTCTCTGATGACTTCCCATTCAGTTTTCCCTCCCTTCCCCTATGATCCTCTCTGCTGTTTCTTATATTCCACATTTGAATGTAGAATATAATGGTCTTTCTCTAATAATTATCTTTCTCTGAGTGAAACCATATGATAATTGTCTTTCCCTCCACTTAATACCCTCAGGTCCATCTACATCAATGTAAATGGAAACTATCCATCCTTTCTGATATGATATTCCATTGTATGTATATATGCCACATCTTCTTTGTCCACTCATCTGCTGATGGACATCTGGGCTTTTTTCATGGTTCGGCTATTGTGGACCTTGCTGCTATGAACATTGGGGTGCAGATGCCCCTTTGGATCACTACATTTGTATCTTTGGGGTAAATACCTAGTAGTGCAATTGCTGGGTCAAAGAGTAGTTCTATTTTGAATTTCTTGAGGAACCTCCATACTGTTTTTCAGAGTGGCTACACTAGCTTGCATTCCCACCAACAGTGCAGGAGGGTTCCCCTTTCTCCTCATCCTCCCCAACATCTGTCATTTCCTGACTTGTTAATTTTAGCCACTCTGACTGGTGTGAGGTGGTATCTCATTGTAGTTTTGATTTGTATTTCCCTGATGCCAAGGATAGTAGAGCATTTTTTCATGTGTCTGTCGGCCTTTTGTATGTTTTCTTTGGACAAATGTCTGTTCATGTCTTCTGGCTATTTCTTGACTAGATTATTTACTTTTCAGATGTTGAGTTTGATAAATTCTTCATAGGTTTTGGATACTAGCCCTTTATCTGATAAAACATTTGCAAATATCATCTCCCATTCCATAAGTTCCCTTTTAGTTTTGTTGACTGTTTCCTTTAGTGTGCAGAAGTTTTTTATCTTGAAGAAGTCCCAATAGTTCATTTTTGCTTTTGTTTCCCTTGCCTTTGGAGAGGTGTCTAGCAAGAAGTTGTTGCGGCCGAGGACAAAAAACTTCAAGATATCTTTTAAAACATTTTATTTTATTTATTTTTTTAATGATATTAATTATTTATTTGAGAGAGAGAGTGAGAGAGAAAGAGAGCATGAGAAGGGAGAGAGTCAAAGGGAGAAACAGACTCCCCGTTGAGCAGGGAGCCCAATACTGGACTCTATCCTAGGACTCCAGAATCATGGCCTGAGTTGAACCCAGATGCTTAACCGCCCTTTAAAAAACATTTTAAATCACTAAAATACATATAACATGAAAATCTACTAACTTAATTATTTGTAAATTCAATATTGTTAATAGCATCCACAAGGTTGTACAATCAGTCTTCAGAACACTTTTCATCTTGCAGAACTGAAATTCTGTACTCCTTAGATAACAACTCTACATTGCCCTCTTCTTCCAGCATCTGGTAATATTTTACTTAGTTTTTTAAGAAGAAAAATTTCCTTTTCTCTACTACCCTACTGTAGCTGGGACCCAAGGGAGCACCAACAGACCAGGCACGGCCACTCACTACCAACAAAATCCCAAACCAGAGACACAACTGGTGGTGAAACAAGAAAGGGATTTATTTCAGTGAGGCCAACACTGAGACAACCGTAGACTAATATCTCAAAACTGTTTCCGAAGAGCCAAAAATACTTCCAGGTTTATGTTAAGAAAATGTGCACAAATGTTGGTGAGTATGGTCAGGGGGGCAGTGAAGGTCAAGTTATCATTGTTTTGGGGTCAGTCATGGGTGGGATCTTGCTGGCTCAGGTAGTCCTTATTGCTTGAGGGGCTAGTTTCCGTTCCCATCAGGGGATGCTTTGCCCACAGGGTCTTTTGCCTGAGTTAAGAGATAAGCTGGAAAGAACCAAATCACTTAGAAAGTTTGAGCTCCAAATGGAGGTGGTTTAAGTCTACTCTCATTCCTACATTTTCCAATGAAAACGGTCCATTTTATAATGGAGTCTTATTGAAACACCTGTCAAAGACAGATGAACAAGAGGAAAAACAAACACACATGGACACATGGGACCCCCAGCAATGAGTAACCAAAACAGTGGTTTGAGCTTGGCTTCCATCCCACTGTAGGCTAAGCAAAGGGAAATGGGTTTGGAGCTTGATGGAAGAGGCAAGTTACAGTACAGTAGCCAGCAAGCCTGTCGCAAAAGGGTAGTTTAGTGTGGTTTGTTATGCGGATTTTCCTTTCTCCATTGATAAGATTTGTTAACAGTTTTCCTCTTCCCAGTCTGGGAAAGAGGATACTTCTTACAAATGGAAATTTCCTTTAGAAATGCAAATTCCCTTTACGGAGGAAAATTGGTCTCCTGTTTTTGGAGCTTTCCTTGCATCTGCTGGTTCTCAGCGGCTTTTAAGCTCAGAAGGTTCCATTGCCAGAGAGGCATATCTTGGGGTGGTATATTCTGGTACCTCAGTGTGTCTGAATGTGACGACCCAAGGAACTCCATATAAGGAGTCATATAACATTTGTGCTTTTGTGGCTGATTTATTTCATTTAGCATGATATCCTCAAGATTCACCCATATTGCAGCCTGCCTTCCTTCTTATGGCTGAATTTGGTTCTCTGTGTACATCCCATTTTGCTTATCCATTCAGGCATCAGTGGATACTTGGGTTGCTTTCCCCTTTTGGCTCTTGTGAATAATGCTTCAGTGAACGTGAGTGTACAAAAATACATTTGAGTTTCTGCTTACAGTTCTTCTGCATGTATACCCAGAAGTGGAATCGTGGGATGGTCTGGAAGTCTATATAGAGTTGTTGAGGAAATACTGTCCCAATTTCCACAGCGGTTGTGCCACTGTGCATTCCCATCAGCTGTGCACAAGGGTTCCCAAACTAATGTTTTCAGTCTTAAAAAAAAAAAAGTCTTTTGAAGAGCTCTGAGAAGAATATAAAGAATGTGCCTATTTCCTTGACCCACATTCCCTGTGGTTAGCATTTTACCACATTTACTCTGCCACTCTTTCTCTTTATTTATTTTTTAAAATATTTTTTTTAAAGATTTTATTTATTTATTTGACAGATAGAGATCACAAGTAGGCAGAGAGGCAGACAGAGAGAGGGGGGAAGCAGGCTCCCTGCTGAGCAGAGAGCCCGATGCGGGGCTCGATCCCAGGACCCTGAGACCATGAGAGACACAGCAAGAGAGGGAACACAAGCAGGGGGAGTGGGAGAGGGAGAAGCAGGCTTCCTGCCAAGCAGGGAGCCCGATTATATGGGGCTCTTCACGGGGCTCCATCCCAGGACCCTGGGATCATGACCTGAGGGGAAGGCAGATACTTAAGGACTGAGCCACCCAGGCACCCCTTTCTTTCTTTTTATTTTTAGACCTATATGTGTTCCCACCCGGTGCTCATCAGCCCTAAATACTTCCGCTGGCTGGGCGTGATCCTTCCTAAAGCTAGAGCTCTCTCCCACGTGACCAGGGACAACTCTCCCAACCAGGAAATCAGCATCCTTGCAACACTGTCTGAGCCTCATACACTGTTCTCATCTTGTTGGGTCCGTAATCAAAGGAGCGAGACTGATACAAAGTGAAGGTCAAGCAAAGCTTTATTTCGAGCAAGCATCAAGAATCAAACTGACTGGCCAGGGCCATCTCTTACAAAGAGGCAATCCCTCTCTGCCTTACAGACTGGCTTTTAAGGGCAAAGGTCATGTGATTGGGCCTGGCCACACACAGGTGGCCAATGACACAGAGAAACCTGCACAGTCAGGCTAGGTCACACATAAGTGACCAATTGAGTTACAATTTACCCTATAATAGGCATTTGAACTACCCTATTACCTTGCTCAGAATTGGCGCCCAAAGGGCGGGGTCCACACACCTTGGTAGCTAGGGAGACAGTATGCGCGCCTCACTGATTGGATACCTCCACCAGGCCTGACCTGCCTTTGTATTTGGGCTTTGTTACCTGGGACTGGTTTCCGGGACTTGTTTTTAGTCCCTTGGGGGAAGGAGGGCAGGGACAGTTTAAGTTCTTACTGTATAAACAACAAAGTCATTGTTTAACTGGATGGAATCGTGCTGGCTAAATGGGCCCTTACAATCTCAAGTGTATTCCTTCTCACCTTTTTCTCATCCAGAACAGGATCACATCTTGCACCGAGCTGTCATGAGTCCTTAGTTTCCTTCCATTTGGAACAGCCTCAGTTTTTCCCTCTCTTGACCGTGTTAGTTTGCTAGCACCATTAGTCGCTAGCATCATCACTAAGTACAACAGCTGGCCGGCTTTGAACAACAACGTATATCCTCACAGTTTCAGAGGCCAGAAATCTGAAATCAAGGTGTTGGAAGAGTGGGTTTCTTCCCAGACCTTTCCCCTTGGGGTACAGATGGTCATCTTCTCCCCATGCTTCCTCCCGATGAGTCTGTGTCCTGGTCTCCTCTTCTTATAAGGACCTCAGTCAGGTTGGAAGAGGACCCACCCTAATAACCTCATTTTTGCCCCATTAGCTCTTTGAAGACCCTGTCTTCAAACCCAGTCACATTTTGTGATACTGGAGGCGAGGACATCAATATGAATTTTGGGGGGGATACAATCCAGCCCCTAACAGTGTCCTTGAGAGGCATAAAAAGTACAGGCTTGACGTAAATCTTAAAAGTTCTTATCACAAGAAAAAAAAACTGTAATGGTATGAGGTGATGGAAAGGAACTAAACTTATCATAGGAATCATGATACAATATATACATATATCAAATCATTATGTTGTACACCTTAAACTAAAACAATCTTATATGCCAGTTATGTCTCCATAGTAATAATCATAAAAAAAAAGTATGTGTTTTCAGTGTAGAATGATGCTCACTTGGTTCTCTCTGATGTTTTTGCCTGGCTAGACTCTGCCTACACGTTCTGGGTGGAAATACCAGAAATTATGCTGTGTTCTTCTTAGAGGTCACTTGGATCCACTTGTATGATGTTAATATGTATGAAATGGCCAAGTTGGTGTCTGCCAGTTCCTCCATGGTAAAGTCACTGTTTTGTACCTTGTACTTGACTAGGGTTTGGGGAGAGATATTTAATATTATGTCAATATCTTGTTGTTTATCAGCTCTCTGTGGACCTTCCTCAACAGCCAATTAGACTCCTGTGTCAGTGAAGAGAAGGGAGGAAAAGTGTAGAGAGAGGAGGTGGAACGGGAAAGGAAGAGCAATTTAAGGAACCTGACTAGGACGAGTTATAGGTAGGGATCAATGTCTTCCATTTCCATGATCTTACATGTCTTCTAGCATTGCCTTAGGTTGCTATGGTAATGCTTATACGATTTTAAAAAGTGTATTCCAAAGACACATTTAATACAGTCTTACTAGAAATGATAATTCCAACTGATTTTTTTTTTTGAAAGTTTTCTATGTGCTGAGTTTTCCCTAGGCATTGGCAGGTAAATCTTCCCTGCCACTGGATGTGGTGGCACTGTTGTGATGTCCGATGTCCATCTTACAGATAAGGAAACAAGTCCAGATGGGTTGAACAGCTCATTCTAGGTCCCATGGCTAGTGAGCCATCTTGGAAGTTTTAGGACTTAACCCTGTGACAGTAATCTTTACCTCTCCTGGTATTTGATCAGAAGCAGCCACTCAGAATCTAGCATAGCAGAGTTCTACATTGTCGCATGCCAAAATGGTGAGTTCAATTCTAAACTTAGGGTTGAATGACGGCAGGGTTTCCAAAATTGGAGAATGAGTTTTCCATCTCCTATCATAGTTAGAATTCTTGAAGTGTTTTTTTCCTTGCTGTTGCTTTTCACTTTCCAAATTTTGTTTTTCAGTCACTCAGCTAGCTCAAAAAGAGGATCGCATTTTCTTTTTTGGAGTGAAGGGTGAGCTGAATAGTCAGAATAAAACTCAGCAGTGGCAAGAGAAAGAAGGAACATCATGAGCACAAAATGCAGTCTGCAGCAAGGGGGTCTGGACATGAGTGCAGAGTTCAGGATGCTCAAGGACCACAGGATCAGCATGTCAGACCAACCTCATTTTCTTTTTTTAAGATTTTTTAAATTTATTTATTCGACAGACAGAGATCACAAGTAGGCAGAGAGGCAGGCAGAGAGGAGGAAGCAGGCTCCCTGCCGAGCAGAAAGCCCGATGCAGGGCTCCATCCCAGGACCCTGGGATCATGACCTGAGCCGAAGGCAGAGGCTTTAACCCACTGAGCCACCCAGGCACCCCACAGCAACCTCATTTTCTACCTAAAAAAAGGAAGAGAGCAAACATCTCTTGAAGCCACCTGAGGCTGAGCTTTGACTTTGGGCACTCGCAGAAACTATGTGAAGTCAGCATTTTTGTCCTCATTTCCCTGGTGAGAAAACCAGGACGTGGAGAGCTCAAATAGGTGGCTTCAGATTATATAGACAGCCAGGGCTGGAGCTCAGATCTCAACCCACATCTTTCTGACCTTCTCCAAACACTGTGTTCTTTTATTTTATTTCATGATGACTACTTTTAGCTGAGTGATATCCCACTAAGATCTGAGAAATGTTATTTCTCAACTCCCCAATACCCATTGTGATCTGATCATAAAGTGGAGGGTTAGAGACCAAGAGACTGTAGAAGGAGGTACCTATGAGTGAGGACCCTGAAATCCTCCCCCTGGGGTGGGAATCTAGGCTTTACTCCCACCAGTATGACTTTGGGAGTGCTCCTTGACACATGGGTTCGTCAGTGCCTTCATCATAAAACAGGATGACAGTAGTTGCATCTCAGAGTTTAGAGGATTCAATGAGGTGATATATATCAAATGGCTCAGTGGGTTAAGTGTCTGCCTTCTGCTCAGGTCATGATACCGGGGTCCTGAAATTGAGCCCAGAGTTGAGTCAGGCTCCCTGCTCAGTGGGGAAGTCTGCTTCTCCCTCTCCCTCTATCCCCCCCCCCCACTACTTGTGTGCTCTCTTTCGAATAAATAAATAAAATCTTTTAAAAAATGTTTTTAAAAAGTGAGCCTGGGTGGCTCACTGTGTTAAAGCCTCTGCCTTCGGCTCAGGTCATGATCCTAGGGTCCTGGGATGGAGCCCCGCATCAGGCTCTCTGCTTACCAGAGAGCCTCCTTCCCCTCTCTCTCTGCCTGCCTCTCTGCCTACTTGTGCTCTATCAAATAAATAAATTAAATTTAAAATAAACAAACAAATAAATAATTTAAAAAATTAAAAATGCTTAAGACATGCAAATGGTAAGTGTTCAATAAGAGTTAGTTATTGATATGTATTATAAATAAAGGGTCTGCCCAAAGAATGTGGATTAAATTATCAATATGAACCTGGAATGTTCTTTTTAGAGGGCTACAGAATTCTGTTCTAAACCGTGCACAGTCCAATAGTGTAAAAGTGACCCTTGGCATGAACAAGGACATACTGAAATTTAGGGTGAAAGCTTCCTAGCTGGGAGGAGTAGTAAATACACCGGGTGAGAATTAGACCCCAAAACCTGGACAGTAGATGGTTAGGGGCATTAAGAAACCACCACAACTCAGGGGCTTAAACTAACACTCACTTTTTGTCAGCTTGAGGCTGGGGTCTTTGGACTGGGGCAGCTGTGCTCCACATATCTCTCATTCTCTTGGGACCAACAGCTACCCTGGACACATCCACCTCACAGTGATGGAAGAAGAAGGAGCCTGGTCACAGGAAAACTTTGCAAGACACTACTGTTCTCATATCCTGATAATATTCCATTGACCACAGCAAATTGCAAGGCTAGGCTGAGGCTCAGAGAATGACACCAAAACACCAAGGTAAGGGTCCTGCAAAGCTGTGTGGTAAAAGGTACAAAGAGCACTAAAGAATTGGGACCACTCATGCAATCTAATATAGGTTGGATCTGATGAAATGAAATGTATCATGGATAAATTTTAGTTTTTTTGTTTTGTTTTTTTAGATTTTTATTTATTAATTTGTCAGAGAGAGAGCAGGAGCGAGCACAGGCAGACAGAGTGGCAGGCAGAGGCAGAGGGAGAAGCAGGCTCCCTGCCGAGCAAGGAGCCCGACGTGGGACTCGATCCAAGGACGCTGGGATCATGACCTGAGCCGAAGGCAGCCGCTTAACCAACTGAGCCACCCAGGCATCCCTAAATTTTAGTTTTTTACCTTGGATCCAACTTTTATCCCAGGAAGATAAGCCTAAACAATAGCATCTGTAGGAAAGATGTAGTTGCCACCATGTTTCATATACGTAAGGTGACAATACAACTATTCACCCAAAGTGGGGCAGTTAAGAGTAAAAAGGGGCATTGTAAATAATTTATTCGGGACAATAAACAGAATCTGGAACTGTCCTGGATGGAACAGGGCCCATGGTCTCTATAATTTAACATACTGATACGGAAGTCAAAAAATACTGAGATACACTTGGGCTGAATTACCAGATGTATGATACTCAGAGAGATGAAGAAGATAGCTCTGCTGGGGGAGGAGTCAAGATGGCGGAGAAGTAGGAGGCTGAGACGACATCAGCCAGCGGGAGATCAGCTAGATCGCCTATCAAACCATTCCGAACACCTACGAATCCAACAGGAGATCGAAGAGAAGAAAAACAACAATTCTAGAAACAGAAAATCGACCACTTTCTGAAAGGTAGGACCAGCGGAGAAGTGAATCCAACGCGACGGGAAGAGAGACCCCAGGGGGAGGGGCCGGCTCCCGGCAAGCAGCGGAGCACAAAATCAGGACTTTTAAAAGTCGGCTCCACGGAGGGACATCGCTCCAGAGGCTAAACTGGGGTGAAGACCTCGCGGGGACAGCGTGAACTCAGGTCCCACAGGGTCACAGAAGGATCGGGGGTATCTGAGTGTCGCAGAGCTCACAGATATTAGAGCAGGAAAACTGGCTGCAAAGACAGAGCCATGGTCTGTGACACGGGCCAGTGCTCTGTGACACGGGCCGGTGCTCTGTGCGAGGGGTCCCCACAAGATCCGGGGAGACTCCGACCCGGGAGAGCTCAGGGATCTACGGGCTCCGGAGACTCCAGGTGGGACTCTGCCAGAGACAGAGACGCTTGGTCACAGGCTGGGTGAGCTCGGAGCTCCCAGAAGCCAGTGACACGGGACTGATGACGCATGATTTTCTCCAAGCGCGGCTGGAGGCAGGGGAGACGGGAGTGATTAAACGCTTTTCTCTGAAGGCGCACTGAAGACTGGGGCCCCGAGCTCTCGGCTCCTCTGAACCGGAGATTGGGAGGCCGCCATTGTCATTCCCGTCCTCCAGAACTCTACAGAAAGCGCGTTCAGGGAACAAAAGCTCCTGAAAGCGAACCTGAGAGGATGACTTAGCCGGCCCCTGGTAAGGGCGGTGCAACTCCGCCTCGGGCAAAGACACCTGAGAATCACTACAACAGGCCCCTCCCCCAGAAGATCAAAGAAATCCAGCCAAGACCAAGTTCACTTAACAAGGAGAACAGCGGATTCTTATCTGGACAAAATGACAAGGCGGAAACACTCACCACAAAAAAAAGAACAGGAGGCAGGACCGAAGGCTAGGGACCTAATCAATACAGACATTGGTAATATGTCAGATCTGGAATTCAGGACGACGATTCTCAAGGCTCTAGCCAGTCTCAAAAAAGGCATGGAAGATATTAGCGAAACCCTGTCAGGAGAAATAAAAGCCCTCTCTGGAGAAATAAAAGAACTAAAATCTAATCAAGTTGAAATAAAAAAAGCTATTAATGAGGTGCAATCAGAAATGGAGGCTCTTACTGCTAGGATAAATGAGGCAGAAGACAGAATTAGTGATATAGAAGACTAAATGACAGAGAATAAAGAAGCTGAGCAAAAGAGAGACAAACAACTATTGGACCACGAGGGGAGAATTCGAGAGATGAGTGATACCATAAGACGAAACAACATTAGAATAATTGGGATTCCAGAAGAAGAAGAAAGAGAAATAGGAGCAGAAGGTATACTGGAGAGGGTTATTGTAGAGAATTTCCCTAATATAGCATGGGGAACAAGCATCAAAATCCAGGAGGTGCAGAGAATCCCCCTCAAAATCAATAGGAATCGGTCCACACCCCGCCATCTAATAGTAAAATTTACAAGTCTTAGCGACAAAGAGAAAATCCTGAAAGCAGCACAGGACAAGAAGTCTGTAACATACAATGGTAAAAATATTAGATTGGCAGCAGATTTATCCACAGAGACCTGGCAGGCCAGAAAGAACTGGCATGATATATTCAGAGCACTAAACGAGAAAAACATGCAGCCAAGAATACTTTATCCAGCTAGGTTATCATTGAAAATAGAAGGAGAGATAAAAAGCTTCCAGGACAAACAAAAACTGAAAGAATTTGTAAACACCAAACCAGCTCTACAGGAAATATTGAAAGGGGTCGTCTAAGCAAAGAGAGACCCTAAAAGTATTATCAGAAAGGAACAGAGACAATATACAGTAACAGTCACCTTACAGGCAATACAATGGCACTAAATTCATATCTCTCAATAGTTACCCT
>ML099186.1:0-13011 GCA_003697995.1 Taxidea taxus jeffersonii
CTAACAGAAATTTACTTCTCACCTTTTTGGAGGCTGAGAAGCCCAAAATCAAGGCTCTGGCAGATCTGGTGTCTGGTGAGAACCCACTTCCTGGTTTGCAGATGGCAGAGAAGAGGCTAGCTAGTTCTTGGCCTTTACTTATAAGGGCACTTATCCCATTCATAAGGGCTGTGCCCTCATTACCTAATCATTCCCCAGATCTTGCCCCACTTCCTAATACCTTCACTCTGGGGATTAAGATTTCAGCATATAAATTTGAGGAAGATACATTCAGTCCCTAGCACAGTCCATCTCAAATTTCACATTTCTCTCCTTCTTAATGATTTGGGGAGATAAGGAATTACAGCAAAGAGTTCATGAACCAGGATGGGGATGGGGCATGAATGTTCCAAATAAGTGATATTTATTCAGGAAAACGTTTTAGTTCAATCAGTCTTGTTGAAAGCCTTTTCAAAATATTGGTCCATGCTCCTCCTTTGGAAACCACACACTCTGAATATAATTGAATCTTTCTTGATGATTGAAGACCTTGCCATGCCTCAGGCTTATTATTCAGAACTTATTCAGCTGCTTGGATAAATACGCAAAAGGTGCAAAAGTAGTTGGAATGTGTTGAACTCATGAAATCTAGAAGTTTGTTAGTTTGAATTGAAATCTTTGTTAACAGCTTTTTTGTGGTTTAGACTTCTAAATAGTGCAAACATTCCATTTATAGATGAGGTTACTCAATATTGTGTTCTGGTTAAACAAATGATCAACAGATTCTTCCTTTGAGGGACTAGTTTGTTGAAGGACCTGAAGCAGGTATCATTTTGAACATGAGGCAATATGAAGATTAGTCTGAGGCCTTAAGGAATGGATAGCCTCATGGGAGGAGGGGCAAAACAAAAACATTAAAAAGTAACTATAACGGGGCACCTGGATGGCTCAGTGGGTTAAAGCCGCTGCCTTCGGCTCCGGTCATGATCCCAGGGTCGTGGGATCGAGCCCCACATCGGGCTCTCTGCTCTGCGGACAGCCTGCTTCCTCCTCTCTCTCTCTGCCTCTCTGCCTACTTGTGATCTCTGTCTGTCGGATAAATAAATGAAATCTTAAAAAAAAAAAAAGTAACTATAACAAGAGCCAAATGAAAAAGAGAAGTCTTCAAAAAGAAGTCAGTACTTGAAATGGGACTTGAACTGTGTAGATTTGGACCAGTTGTGTTCGGTGCTAAAAAGAATGTTTGATAGTGCAGGGTCTTTAAAGTAGAGGGAGGGAATAGTTTGAATAAATGCATGAGAATGAAGAAGCTTGGGGTATATCCAGAGGAGCAAAAGTTGTTCATTTCAGAGGTAATTAAGGTTAACAAAAGATATTTAGTTGGGACATTCCTGGTTTTTCATAATATGTGAATAGCCAGATGTCTTGAAAATTGTTTCTCGGGCTCCTGTAGTTGTGGAAAACTATCATCTACTATACATGCTTTTATAAATTATTTTTATCTCTGTGGACCTATAATATATATGTCACAAGAGAATTCATAAGGCTTCCAATTTTCCTTTTATTAGAGGCCTAGAATCATTTCTTGGACACCAAAGATGTCTAGTATACCAGAAGGCCTACCAAGATCCATTCTCCTTTGTAGAAAACAACCTTGAGAGCCACAGGCTGGGTCCCAGTTTTGATCCTCATTGCCCTTCCTAAAACTCCTCAAGCCAGGAAGGAGAGAAACTGGTTTCTCTAATCTCCCAGCTTGCCTCACATGCCCCTCATTTGCCAGCCCATCCCTATGCCCATTCTCATCCCACACTGGCTCCTTAAAAACAAGGTCAATTTCCTCAGAGGGAAAGATTACAGCCTTTCATCTATTAGTCAATGGACTTACATACTCCTTCTTCATGAAAGTGGAAAATGAGAGGAAGAAGGGAAAAATCTGTGCAGGACCCTGGTGTTATGGGACATAATCTTTGTGGAAGCCATCACTCCCAGCAGAGGTAAAAAATCATGACATAGCAATGTGTGTATTCCACATGAAATTATCTGGGCAGTGAACCCTTTGTTAGAAATTGCTGAACAGGGGCACCTGGGTGGCTCAGCGGGTTAAAGCCTCTGCCTTCGGCTCAGGTCATGATCCCAGGGTCCTGGGATCGAGCCCCGCATCGGGTTCTCTGCTCAGCAGGGAGCCTGCCTCCTCCTCTCTCTCTCTCTCTCTGCCTGCCTCTCTGCCTACTTGTGATCTCTGTCAAATAAATAAATAAAATCTTTAAAAAAAAATAAAAAAAAAAAAAATTGCTGAACAGACCATCTAGTTAACATCTCCAAGTATCACTTGACTCTGATAAGGAGAGAAAGGAAAGACTGATAGGATTCTCAAACTCAGCATTCCACATGTAAAGCAAATCTAGACTATGCCAAAGAACATGACCTTTTTGCTTTTTAAGGAAGCAAACATTTTATACTGGACACCGAACAAGGAGGACCATTTGTGTTACTCCTTGTATAAGGCCAAGGTTCCCTTTTAGTCTTCTCTTTTTTTTGTTGGTATTTTTCCATATTTGACCTCTTTGTTCCTGCCCTTCACCTTCAATCATGAATGTAAAACTGCTCACCATACAATGAAAAACTCCTTTCCTAACAAGGCACAGGGCCAGGTTGGTAGAATTGGAAGGGAACTCAGAAGCACTGAATTCACCCTTCTGGCTTTTGAGATAAGGAGAATGAGGCCCAGAAAGATAAAGTGGCCATATTGAATATGGAGATGATGTGGATGGAAGCAAGTGGTGGTTCATATAGTGTTAGTCAGTGTACAGAGTGTTACCATGCATGTGATCGCATAAAAACCTGTGATGCAGGTGAGATTATTATGACTTTTTTTATGGGGGAGGAAACTGTGACCCAGAGAATTCTCCTATACCTTTTCATCAGGGAAACTGCCCATGACAAAGCCTAGTGGTTCTGAAATGCCAGACTCTGCTCTGAAGGGCTAGGCATTCAAAGATTAGTAAGATGCTGCCCATGTGCTCATGTCTCTGAGGGGCAGGTTGTCAGTCTTCCCTCAAGGCCACACGCAGGGCACCCCTAATGCTATGAAACATTACTTGACTCTTGGAAGGACTGAGTTCCATGTAGCCATTTGATGCCCTATAAACATGGTTTTGGGGAAAACTCAGAAAGGGCCAGCTCTTCTCCAGAGGAATCTACATTTTAAACTACATAAAATTAAGAGTCTCCATAATGTGAAAAGCAAATAAAGTTGGCCTAGGATTATGGAGGCATTCAGAGTTTAACTGGAAGTAGAGGTGGGATGGGGATGAATTAGGAGCTTTTGGGACTCTTCTCCTCCTGTCTTCTAGTGTTCTCTGTGAGGAGTACCCACCTCAATGACTGTACCTCTTCAGAGTGGTGCTGACAAGCATACACTTTTCCCCCTGCCCCCAGCCTTTTATTCTTGGGGAATGAATCTGACCACTAACTAGACTATATGTTTATGGATGGTGAAAAATCATTTGGAACTTCGGTTCATCCAAGACGAGGGTCAGCAAACCACTGCCTCTAGGCTAATTCCAGCCTGCCACATATTTTTGTAGGCTCATGAGTTAGGGAGAGTTTTTACATTTTTAAGTGGTTGGAAAAAATCAAAAGAAGAATAATATTTCATGCCACATGACTCTTATATTAAATTTAAATTTTCAGTGGCAATAAGTAAAATTTTAGTGGAATGCAGACCACTTATCATTCACATCTTGTTTATGGATGCTTTTGTGCTACAGCAATGGGGTCTAGTAGTTGCAACAGACATTATATGGCTTTTGAGCTTGTGAAAGGCTCCACTTTGCTTAGAATGAATCTTTACTCTTGGCTGGCACTCCATACATGTCTGTAGGATAAAAAGAAAAATAAATGATGTGGGTTTGGGCAAGTTACTTTTCATTTCTGGGCCTTAGTTTCCCCTTTTGTGACATGAAATAGTTGGCTAAGGTGACCTTGGTGCCTTCTAGCTCCAACATTCTATGTTTTAAGGTTACTGTGGCCAAAAATAAATACCATGTTCAGTTCACTGAGTCTTGTTTTTTATAACTTTGTGTTCTCCCTTAGTGATTTCCAGAATATTGGTTGGTTTCTCAGGTCTGCCAGTACCACGAATTTACTGGATCATAAGATGTTAGTGTTGTGTGCATTGCCTACTGTGTGGAAGTTCATTATGAATCAACAACTTCCTTTTCCTCATGGCTGCCTGTCTTATGTGAGTATAGTGACATGAATTATTTTCTCAGGACCTGGTCACTATTAAGAATCTAAATATGTGGAATCTAGAGACCACACATTGAATTTATGACTGCCCCCCATCTCCATCAAGATGCATCCACACAGCCTGGAAAACAGCCATCTACCATTACTTAGGAAAAAAATCTCACTACTTAGAAAAATTCAGTACTTGGAAAATAGTGACATTTTCAAACCAAATGGATATAAAAGTTCTCCTCCAAACTTCACAAGTACACAGGGCCATGCCCTCAGGTGGTGGTTGGTGGATGTGGTCATGACACAAAGGTTGTATGGCCTGATGGGTTGTCAGTGGGATTTGATTTGAATAATTATCCTGCACTGTTTCATCCCAGAAGGGTCATTGCCTCTCCCCAACCCCACCACTGTTAAGGAGACAGAAAATCTTAGAATTGAGGCACATAGGCCATGAGGAAGCATACTTGTCGTGAGTATGGCCCAATGCCAGCTTCCTGTGCAGCAGCCAAGACCAGACCTCATGCACCAGGTGAAATCTGTTTTCTGGACTCTTCTGTTCCCTTTTCTACTTCTTTCCCCAGGTTTCTTTCTTTCTTTTTTTTTTTTTAAGATTTTATTTATTTATTTGACAGACAGAGATCACAAGTAGGCAGAGAGGCAGGCAAAGAGAGAGGAGGAAGCAGGCTCCCCCCAAGCAGAGAGCCCAATGCGGGGCCCAATCCCAGGACCCTGGGATCATGACCTGAGCCGAAGATAGAGGCTTTAACCCAGTGAACCACCCAGGCGCTCCTTTCCCCAGGTTTCTAACACTGTCCAATCCTCTTGGGCCTCTGCTATTATGCCTTAAGCATGGAAAACACCCAAGCTTTACATTTAGTATCTCCTTTCCCTTTCTTTTAAAAATGAAGGGTAGTGAGGTGTAGTGAAAAGCACTGAAAATCAAGTTAGTCTGAGATCCGGTTCCTCCACTCATTGGTGGAGTCTCAGTTCCTACTGTCTGCTTAATGAAGATGATACTTATTGTCTACCTCTACTTATCACACAGAGTCCCTTACAGGCATGCCTTATTTATTCTTGTTTTAATCTTGCCCTGTTTAGTACATAGTGTACAGTAAACACTTAACAAGTGTCTGAACAAAATTGAACTGACTTTACACATAATCTCACATGAATCATGACATGTGGAGTGTTTGAACGAAGAGGAACTCAAAGACCCACTCAGTTCCTGTCAGCAAATAATAGGCAGACATGTCCCACTTCTCACTTCTGTGCAGAATGGTCCAGGACACTATATTCTTTCCAGCTGAGTGTCTTTTTTTTTTAATCCAAACTTCACAACCTTTAACAAAGTTCTCTGACAGGCCACTATCATTTGACTGAAATTATCAGAGGAAAAAAAATAGATATAATTCTGGATTGAGTTCCACTTCTACCTTGTAAATGAAGAAGCATAGACCTAGAAAGATGATGTGATTTGGTAGAGGTCACAGAACTAACTGCAGAGTGACTTGGAACTAGAATATAGGTCTCTAGGTTCTTCATCCAGTGCTCTATCCATTATATAACATTGGTGTTCATAAAAGTTTCAATGCCTTCAAGCCAAGAAGTGAGCACTTGGGAAAATTTCTAGCAAGGACAAATGAGTATGTGAGGCAGGGAGGGAGGGAATAAAGGAGGGCCTTAGAATCATATAGCTGCCTCCCTGTCAGTTCAGAAGGCAAGTAAGTTATTCAGCAACTTTCACTGAAGTCCCTTTCAGGCAAAGGTACAAGGCCCTAGAGATCTAGATAGATAAAATAAGGACTCTGCCCTAGGACTTATAGACCTATAAACAGTGAAAAACAAAACACGGTGATAAGTGAGCTAACAGAGATATGCCTAGAGCCCTCCAAGAGCCAGAGGGCATGACCCAGAGAAGTCAAGGATGGCTTAACTGAGGAAATAACTTTGATTCTTCTGAAAGGAATTATGGTTCTCCAAAGCAAAGAAGGGAAAGGGTATTCCATCAGAAAGAACTGTGTGCAAAGGCATGGCCTAGAAAGAGTTCGGCATACCTAGGGAGTAGCAAAGACTTTTGCATGGAAGGAACATTGATATTTTTGTAAATGGAAGAGAAGGGAGAGAATTAAGAACAGTACCAGGAAAGGGACCTGGAAATACAAGCAAAAGCAGCCTGCTTTGAAGGAGTCTAAAAACACTGATAAGACATATACATAATTATATGAGGTGCCTGAGTGGCTCAGTGGGTTGAGACCTCTGCCTTCGGCTCGGGTCATGATCTTGGGGTCCTGGGATGGAGCCCCACATCGGGCTCTCTGCTTGGCAGGGAGCCTGCCCCACCCACCTGCCTCTCTGCCTACTTGTGATCTCTGTCTGTCAGATAAATAAATAAATTTTTTTTAAAAAAAGACATATACATATTTATAACACATGGTAGAATGATCTATTGCTTTTCAGACCACTAAAGGAAGTGCAGGGGAGTCAGAGAAGGGAGAAATGATTTCCCACTAGTGGTCAGAGACTATATCACTGATTAGGCACAGTTAAAATTGGTCCTTTTGAATTTTGGGGATTCAAAGAGAAGCTGAAGATCTGCAGTATCATTACATACCTGGTCGTGTTCTTTTTGCATCATATCTTTAACACACTGCCCATTCCCATTATATAACATGTATATTTTGTTCGCTATTCCATGGCCAGCATCTAAAACCATGCCTGGCACCTAGTAGGTATCATATAAATATTTGTAGAATTAGTCTTTTAAATAATGTGTGTTTACCATGGCAACCACATACACTAGATTTTCCAGCGAGTCTTTAAAATAGCCTGTCCTGGGACACCTGGGTGGCTCAGTTGGTTAAGCGGCTGCCTTCGGCTCAGGTCATGATCCCAGCGTCCTGGGATCGAGTCCCGCATCGGGCTCCTTGCTCAGCAATGAGCCTGCTTCTCCCTCTGCCTCTGCCTGCCACTCTGTCTGCCTGTGCTTGCTCCTGTGCTCTCTCTCTGTCTGACAAATAAATAAATAAAATCTTAAAAAATAAATAAATAAATAAATAAATAAAATAGCCTGTCCTTTAGTTGCCATTTGTACAACTGTGTTTGTCATGCATCTGGAGTTCTGACTTAGAAAATACGGCAACAAAACTCATAGATACAACATAGGACAGCTTCATTCTCATTGTAAAAAACTCCCTATGCCAGCTTGAGTATTTGGGAGGAATAAGGGAAGGAAATATGGTTTTATGTAGAGTATACCATTTCTGGGCTGGTAGCCTCAGCCACTCCCTTCCGCATGGTTGGCTGACCATGTGGTCTCTGATGAGAGTATCCCCTCCGCCTCATTCTTTGCCCACTGAACACACAGGCTTTGGAAGTCTTGGATGAAAGTAGAAAGCATTAGCGTCTTGGAAAGGATGCAGTTGGGGTGCTTGTGGCCTTGTATGGGTCTTTCCAAATAAGTTTCTGGCTGTTCTGTTGGGAGAGGAAATCTCCAGTATCTGCAGAAATGAAAGAGTGTGCTCTTACAAACTTAGCATCTACCCAGCACTCCCTGAAATGTAACATTTAATGTACATTAATTTTTTTCTCCTTCTTCTTCTTCACCTCCTCCTTCTCCTCCCCCCTCATTCTCCTCCTCCTCCATCTTCCACTATCCTTCAATTTTTGTTTGGTTTTAGATTCAGATGTCAAAATTAATGGGTGCACATAGATTGTTTTTTTTAGTTGGGAAGAGGGTTGCATTATATCCTGACCTTTCGCAGCCTATCTCTATCTCCTAGAAAATTTTGCATCCCTTCTGCCTTTCTTAATGGTTTTACCACTCTCCCATTCGCCCAAAATAAAAATCCTCAGAACTGTCTCCTCTTGTTTCTCTCACCACTTCATTCTTGAGTCCTCTTAATTCTACCCCAAATTATCATCACATGTATCTCCTCTCATCTGCCACCTTAATTGAGGCTCTCATTCAGCCTCTTAACTGACCTCCCTGATCTCCTAATCAGAGCAGTCTTTGCACTGCTCCCTAAATCACGTTAGACTGTGATGCTGTCTTCCTATGAAGCCATGGGCGGGTCCTCATTGTATAGGGAATAAAATACAAAGTCTTTGGCATGCTGTTCAAGACCATGTTGAGTCTTGCCAGTGCTTTACCAGCCAACCTTTGGAAATGAAAAATCTATTCAAGAAAAATAAATGTGTAAAATAAACTGGATATGTTACATAAATGTTGTCCAAAAATCTACTGCAAAAGAATGTGTGTGTATGCATGTAAATAGATAGATAAATGTATACGCGCACGCACGCGCACACACACACACACACAGTGTTATAAGTGGTTATTAAGATTTCTAGGCAAGCCCACAAAAGTCTATTCAATATATAATTGTAGGCAAACTACTGTGCATGTGCAATTTTTAAAAATTACTCAGCAATGCCAATAAATACAACAGGAAAAAACACTTAAATTTTATATTATTTTTTAAGAAATAGATCCTTACTACTGGCTCTTGGGGTAACAAGATGGACAGACAACTCTGTTTGTCTTATTAGGTTATGCTACGTTTACTACATGCTTACAATATGCCAAGCCATGTCCTAAGAACTTTACAAGCATTAGCCTTACAAGTATTTGATCTCGGGGCGCCTGGATAGCTCAGAGGGTTAAGCCTCTGCCTTTGGCTCAGGTCATGATCTCAGGGTCCTGGGATGGAGCCCCGCATCAGGCTCTCTGCTCAGCAGGGAGCCTGCTCCCCCCGCCCTCACCTGCCTCTCTGCCTATTTGTGATCTGTATGTCAAATAAGTAAATAAAATCTTAAAAAAAAAACACAAGTATTTGATCTCACAACAACCTTATAAAATAGGTATGATTCTTTTCCCCACTTAAACAAACAAGGAAACTGAGGCACAGGGAAGTTAAATAACTTGCCCAAGGCCACCGGGGGAGTGGTAATGGTGAGATTTGAATTGGGGCAGCTTGGTTCCAAAGCTCCCACTGTGAATGACAGCCCTAGATTAAGGACCACTGGAGAGTTCTCCAGAAGAGACCTCGGCCAGTTAATAGTGGTGGATGCACAGGGAATGTCTAAAGCTGACAGTACATGACTGGCTGGGAACAAAGCTAGGTAGTCAGGACCGGGTACTGGGAATACAATATTTTGTTATGGTTGTTTTGATGCTAGTGCTTTTTTGACATTCCCACTTAATTCATTTCTATGAAGAATAAAGCATTAAACTTTCAACTTAAAAAATCATCAAGTACTCTGTGCAGTAGAAACTCATTCTAATATCGGGATGAAGTGAGAGTCAGATTGGGTATTCAAGGCTGGAGAGTGAGAGATGTGGTAAGAGACCATGAAGCCTAGAAATGGGGTAAGGTTGTAACAGACATTACTTTTTCTTTTTCTTTTTTTTTAAGTGATTGGCTTGATATTAGGATTGTCCATGGTATCAAAGTGGTCTTTAAAAATAAAAAGATTCTACTTCAAAAAGGGACTTAGAGGAGGAAGAGGTTAAGCTGTGAGTGTTAACCACAACCTGCCTTGGGCAGAAGCAGAAGGAAGCCTCAGGCCAAGTAATGAAAAGAGAGTTGCTTTCTGTTCTGGTGGTCAGAAAGGGCAAAGAATCAAAACATCACTTTTGCAATGGATGAGTTTACAAAATTGTAGGAAGTGTGACAAGACTTGAAAGACAAGACACATTTTTTTTTTTTAAAGTTCAGCTTTTTATTGAACAGGTTATAGAAGAGGTTTAGCTGGAAAGACCAAAGCCCATGTCTTCATCAGACTCCTCTGATTCTTTTTTGTTCCCACCTCCTTCTCAGCTGGGCTGGCCGTGCTGCTGGGGGGCAAGACCAGCTGCTGGGGCAGGTCCACCAGCCCCTACGTTGCAGATCAGGATCCTGACATTGACACTGACCATGGCCTTTGCAAACAAGCTCAGCCCGAAAAGTTCAACACTTAACATCCGCTGCTTTAATGAGGGCATTGATCTTATCTTCCATGACTGTCACTTCCTTGTGGAGCAGGCTGAGGGCCACATAGATGCAGGCAAGCTCCGAAAAGGGTGGGCAAGTGCTAAGTGGGTGTGGCTGGGCCCAGTGTAGTCCCCAGATGAAGTGAGGCCCTCACCCCAGCATGGCCTCAGCTTCCCCAGAAGGACCAAGCACTTTAGTGTAGCTGAGGAAAGGCAAGACACATTTTTAAAATATCATGTGATATCTTTTTGCTCTGGAGTACTTCCCATCTGAAATTTGGGATTATTTGACCTAGTATCATCACCTCTGGTATTTTCCATGGATCAAGACAAAGTATCGTGAGAAGACTGGGATACAGAGTCAGGTTCAAATCTAGCCTGTACCACTTGCCAGCTGTGTGTCTTCAGGTGAATATCAACCTCTGAACATCAGTTCCTTCATGGATTAAAAGAGAGTGATAAGGGGTGCCCGGGGGGCTCAGTGAGTTAAGCCTCTGCCTTCAGCTCGGGTCATGGTCTCAGGGTCCTGGGATCGAGCCCCACATTGGGCTCTCTGCTCAGCAAGGAGCCTGCTTCCCCCTGTCTCTCTGCCTGCCTCTCTCCCTACTTGTGATCTCTCTCTCTCTCTGTCAAATGAATAAATAAAATATTAACAAAAAAAGGGGAGTGATAATATTGCTCAAGTCTCAACGTTCTTGTGGACCTTAAATTGTGCCTCAGCTAGTCAGCATTCAGTAAATATTTATCAAATGGCAAGAGCATTTAGTAGCATTACAGCTGAAGATTTTATTGTGCTTTTCTGTATTTCTTAAATTTTCTACTACAAACATATACTGCTTTTGTAATTAGAAACAAAGACATAAAACTTATTATTTTTTAAAGTGACAGACATAATTTCTCATATTTTCACCTTTGCTCTCTTTGCTTCTTCCATTTCCCTTTTTGCTATATATAAAAATGCATCTTCTCCACCCAGCAATATTCAGAAGATGCTATGGGATGTCAGTTATTCTCTGTACAGCAACAGGGCTTTAAGGAGGTCAGCTCAGCGTACCCAAGTACTTAGATGGGGCTGAAGTCAGTGGCAGCCCAGTGCCATGGGAGTTCTGTTCTCACCATTACTCATCAATCCCCGTCCTGACACTGCCAGGCCTCAGGGAGCTCCAATTTTTTTTTTTTTTTTATCCTACTAGTTTCATTTATTCAGCACCGAAGCCTAGAGGCACTGACATAGGCTGCAGGAGTCAAGCCTGCAGTGGGTCTTTGGAAACCAGGGAGAGTGTGGGCAAGCGTATTAAATAAAGCTAGGTTCTGGCAGAAAACCAGCTTCTAATCTTGAAATGTCCCCTGGTTCTCTTCTTTTCTTTGTAATTTTAGATTTGTGGGTCCCAGATCTCCATATTTGCCTTCCAGAGCTGCCTTAGCAATAAGAAAAGTTGAATGTAGGGATTTAAGGCTGAGTTACACCAGCCCCTGAAGCATTCTCACATCAGGAAGCATAACCAGGGTATCTGTCACATCTGAAGCTACCTGGTCTACCCACCCTCTCATGCCGTGGGCCTTTTCTCATACAAGGACGTAAGAGAAGAGCCAAAGGGCCAGGATCTTTCTGAGAGTGTGGGCTTCTGGGAGCACAAGGTGTGGTCCATCAGCTTCCTCTCAAACCCGCACCTGCTTGCTTGTTCCTATTTCAGCAAACATTGCTGCCATCCACCCAGCGGCTTAGGTCAGAAATCTAGGAATCATCTTTGACCACTTCCCCCCCACCATTCACACCCCACGTCCAATTATATACATGCAGACCTACTTACTCTACTGCTTTAAATGGCCCTCAGAGTCATCTGCTTCTCTCCATTTCTGCTGTTACCGACACTCGAGACAGCCGTGCCCTCCTTCCTCTATAACTGGTATCCTCCAAATAGGACAGTTGTCTGAATGCCTGTAGCCCCAGATGACGTCTACAGAGAGGATAAGGAACATGTAAGGGTCACAAGGCAGTCAGTGACCGCAGATCCAGAGGAGAATTCAGGCTTTCTGGTCCCAAGTTCAACACTGCTCCTGGACACCATTTGTTCATTCATTCACTATGCAGTTAACTCTTGAACAACACAAGGCTTACGGCCAACCTCCCACACAGTTGAAAATTTGCATATAACTTTTGAATCCTCCCAAACTTAACTCCTAGTAGCCTACAAGCCTTGCCAGTAAGATAAACAGTCATTTCGTATATGTGTTATAACTGTATTCTTAAAATGAAGTGAACTAAAGAAAAGAAAATGTTATTAAGAAAATCACTAACAAGAGAAAATACATTCACAGTACTATACTGGATGAATTAAAAATAAAGGTGCATATAAGTGGACCCAGGTGGCTCAAACCTGTGTTGTTCAAGGGTCAACTGTATTGTATTGAGTCCCTGACTGGTGAGCTAGATGAAACCATTGTCTCCCTCTGGGGTTTCTCCAGTGTCATCTCCGGGGATGACTCCCCATATAAGATTATGGTTTTCAGCCTGTTAATTTATGGCCCCATCACTCTAGCATACTCTCAGCTGCAGATAGAGTAGGGGATCTCTCAGACCCCTTCCAATCCTCTCATTCCAGCATCCCACAAGTTGGCTTCTGCATGGTAAACTCACAAATAGCTTCCGAGCTCGTGAGAGCAACAGCAAATACACACTTCTCCCGAGGAAAAGATTCCATGTAAATATTATATTTACAACACAAATAACTGGAAATGTTTCCCTCTACCCCAAACTTATAATGTAGATAGGAAAGGGGGACAGGTCTGTTGATCTGGTTGAGCTTTCATGCCTGTTA
>ML099186.1:22568-35295 GCA_003697995.1 Taxidea taxus jeffersonii
TTTTTTTTTTTTTTTTTTGACAGAGATCACAAGTAGTCAGAGAGGCAGGCAGAGAGAGAGAGGAGGAAGCAGGCCCCATGCAGAGCAAAGAGCCCGATGCGGGGCTCTATCCCAGGACTCCGGGATCATGACCTGAGCCGAAGGCAGAGGCTTTAACCCACTGAGCCACCCAGGCGCCCCTAAAATTCTATTTTTAAAAAATGTAAACAAAATGAGGGAATTAACTGGGAGAAAGGTAAGAGGGAAAAATGCGTACTGGTGGATGGGGTTAAGAAAGTAGAGAAAAGATGTTTGAGGATTTTTTTAAAGAGTTTTTTTTTTCCAGAGAGTTAAGGGGAAAAATATTTTTGTTCTCAGACTTTTTCAGTATACTTTCCAAGCCATCAAGTTCCTAAATATAACCAAAGATGATGATTTTACAAGCAAGCCAATATAAACATAGTAGATGTTTATATTTCTACATTAACAACATGACATTGGAGCTGCAAAAGTTCTTTCGAATTGGCTATATTTTCTTTTTCTAAAAAAATAAGTCCTCCTTTTGAGTCCCCCCCTTTTTTTTAAAGATTTTACTTTTATTTATTTGACAGACAGAGATCACAAGCAGACAGAGAGGCAGGCATAGAGACAGGAGGAAGCAGGCTCCCCGGTGAGCAGAGAGCCCGATGTGGGGCTCTATCCCAGGACCCTGAGATCATGACCTGAGCCGAAGGCAGAGGCTTTAACCCACTGAGCCACCCAGATGCCCCTTGAGTCCCCTTTTAAAATTTAACACCACCCCCACCCCACCATGGCTTTGAATTTCAAGAAAAGTCAGAATAAGATAGCAGCATTTAGGATGGAGGACAGAGGGGTGGAGGAGCAGGAGGGAGGTGGAGGGTTAAGCATTTGGGCAGGAAGGTGGCAGGGGAGGACTTTATGAAGAGCCTTACCTAAAAGTAGCACTTCGTAAACTTTAATGTGTATTTGGATCATCTAGGGATCTGGTGAAAGTGCAAGTCTGGGATGGGACTCCTGGGTGATGCCCAGGCTGCTGGTCCGTGGACACCTTGGAGCAGCAAGGCCTTGGAGTCAGAGAATTTGCTCTTCCACCCTGGTCCATCTGTGTTTCCCCAGCCATGACTTCTTTCTTTCTAACCTGACTTTTTTTTGTCAGGATACCAAATAGCAGAAACTTTTCAGAAAATCATTTTACCATATACAAGGTACAGTTTAAGGCCCTCCGCCTGGAAGTGAAGAAAATGGGAAACAGAATAGGGAACGGGCAGGAACTGCTAAGACAAATGTTTTTTGTTATAAAGGGTGTGGTGTTGTGGAAAAAGCCCTGGACGGGTTGTCAGAAGACCTGGCGTCATTTACCAGCGGTGTGCCTTTGTGCCAGTCATTTCTCTCCAGTTTTCTGTCTCCTTTCTTGTCAAAAGAATTGGTCTAGGGATGCCTGGGTGGCTCAGTTGGTTAAGCAGCTGCCTTCAGCTCAGGTCATGATCTCAGGGTCCTGGGTTGGAGCCCCGCATCAGGCTTCCTGCTCAGTGGAGAGCCTGCTTCTCCCTCTTCCTCTGCCTGCTGCTCTGCCTGCTTGTGCTCTCTGTCAAATAAAAAATAAATAAATAACATCTTAAAAAAAAGAGAGAGAGAATTGGTCTACATGGCTTCTAAAATCTTTTCGGCTCTGACACTTGAGGAGTCTATAAAGAGAGTCTGTATCAATAGGAGGGAAGGAAAAAGGATGTGCCACCACACACAGAGCTGCCAAGGATCCTGTACATGTGGTATTATAATGGAAGAATTTTCCCCTTGTCTGCCCAGATGCAGAAATGTTGGAGTGAGAGACTGAGAAACATGCCTAGTATGAAATCCTAGTACCCTGACTTCCTGGTTTTGGCAGTTTAAAGTCTTGGGAATCTGTCCCAGGCTCTGTAAAGTAAGACAGACCATGAAAACAGGCCCTCCAAGAACTTCAGTGTGGCTCTGGCAGCCTTCAGATTCTAAGGTCCTCCATTCTTGGGGCTACCTTCAGGTTTCACCTCATTTCCCTACACTGATCAGCAGCCAAATTCTAAAGCCACTTGAGCTTACAGTCCCAGCCAAATGGCCCTACTGCCTTCCTGTTTGTGAAAGCCTCCAATTCCCAGCCTGTGGCCAAATCAATTTTTGCAGCAACTCAATCTGCCCCCAAGATCACCCTCTGGACTTGAGTATCCCAGATGCTGCAGACTCTCTCTGGGTCTATAGCAGCCAAGCCTAAGGGAATTGGAAAGGCCAGACCAAGGTGACACTTGGTTCTCTATGTTTAAAATAGTCCTCTGCTCCAAGTGAGGCTCAGCCCCTAGTTTGATAAGCACAGGGTGGGAAAGGGACCCGCTGTGGTGAGATTACCCAGATTCTTCTGCAATCTGCTACAGTTTGGCTTCACACCTCAACAGACCTGCACTCTTCACCTTTTCACTTACTCAACAGGCCTATGGCTGTTCTAGCAAAGACTCTGGAGTCATCCATAAGCATGCTAGCTTTAGGCTGCTTCCTGAGGTCTAAGGGCGGGCGACCTCCATCCCTGTTCCTGAGACCCCGTACCCCAAAAGACAGGAGAGCATGGCCTCCTGAGGCATCCATCTGGGATGCTGGGACCCTGTGGGCTGCAAGAGGAGTTATTTTTCCCTCTGCCCCCAGCCTAGGCTATGCTGAATGATGCGGCTGGCTAGTACAAAGACTGCTTTTTATAATGTTGGTTCTTGGTATTTTTGGTGTCTGGAGAGAGCTTCCTCTCCTCCCACAGTTAATTAGCAGCATGGGAGCATTTCCCTTTCCTCAACAGAGAGCCTGTTCCTGCCCCTAGGGCTGGGCAGAGGGGTGGCAGGTGTGGCTAAGCGCTGCCTGAGGTTAACCTCAAACTTCAGCTTGGAGCCACACTTAAGGAGAAGCAAAGGGAAATGTGGGGTTAGCTTCCGCTGGGGCAGAGTTGGCAAGTGCACACAGGTCCCTGGCAAGCCAGGGGATTGTTTTCCACTCTCCCAGTCAGGTGAGGGGACAGGAGAAGGGGGTGGGGAACCAATGTGTGTTTGACACGTTTGTGAATTGTTCCCATAACAAAGGCTTTAAAAAAACACACACGCACACACAACAGAGTGGAGCTTTATATATGTGAATGAGAGGCTCACAGAAGGACCTATTGTCAGGAGGAAAAATTGCATGAGTAATTGTGCATGACTTCAGTCTTCCCAGTTGAAATGTTAGGCGTATTAAGGATGATTGTGGACATTCCAGTGTTTTCAGTGTGGGGAAGAGGGAGGAAGGAACTCTGGGGAGGTGAGGAGGCAGGTTGTCTAGCAAGGCAGCAGGGGAGACAGGAACCTAAAAAGCTCTTCCTCCACTTTTCTTGCTGGTTCCCATTCTTTCTCTACTTAATTAGGATACCACCTCCTACAGGAAGGGTTCCTGCCCCTACCTCCTCTCACCTCCCACTTTAGGCATTCTTTTTTTTAAGATTTTTATTTATTTAATAGATCACAAGTAGGCAGAGAGGCAGAGAGAGAGAGGAGGAAGCAGGCTGTCCGCAGAGCAGAGAGCCCGATGCGGGGCTCGATTCCAGGACTCTGGGATCGGGACCCGAGCCGAAGGCAGAGGCTTTAACCCACTGAGCCACCCAGGCGCCCCGACTTTAGGCATTCTTGATAGGTACCCACTGTCTTATCATTATTTACTAGACCATGATACTACTGATAGTTTGTAGAGCAGTGTGCGTGCATTCCGGGACCGCATTCCACCACTTCCTAAATGTATACCTCTAGCCCAATTACTTAATCTCTGTGTCTCAGTTTCCTCATCTATAAATGGGAGTAATACCTACCTTCTAGTGTTGTTATGAGGATTAAATGTGTTAATACATATAAGACACATAGAACAGTGCCTGACATGGTGTGCACTCAATAAATATTAGGAATTATCATTTTTACTTGTGTCCCCAGTAGTTACCACAATTTGTAATATATCATGGGACAGTGCTTTTTCAACCCTCGTATGCATCATCACTGCTTGAGGAGTTTTAAAATTATATGAATCTGGGCTCCGTTGGTCTGGGGTGAAAACTGATCGTGGTATTTGAGAAAAGTTCCCAGGTAGTTTTAGTATGCATCCAAAGTCATAGATGCTCAATGAACAGATGAAAGATGAACGACATGGGATCAGAAGGAACCAATGTGACACCATCCTTAGGAACGTCAAAGCGTGATTCTGTCGCTTTCAGAAAATTTGCTATTTCCTAAGGCAGACTTCCAGAGAACATGACAGTGAAGCTAGTGGAGTACATGAAAGAATACAATTTTCACCATCTCAACATATTGCTCTGTTGAAGAAACAGGAAAACAATTTGCTAGAACTAATATTAGAGATCAATAGGCATTTCCTCTTGTCCTCTCTTTTGTATGCAGACTTATTGCTCAGACAGTTGCCATAACAACTCCAAGCAGAGCTGAACTTTGACCTTTCCTCCAGTTTTAATTTCAACTCGCCAAGTCATTAATTCAGTGGACATAAGAAAACATTTAAAGACCTCAAATGAAGCATTTTTGCCCCTATAATGCACAGTTGTACTATGTTGTTATCATAACATACTGTAATTAGTTGTTTTATTGAGTTGGTTTACAAAATTTCAACTGACTGCTGCTTGTAAAACAGGAAGTCAGGCATCTCACTATAGGAATAATGAACTATAGCCAGGCCTTACTCTCAAGGCACGTATATATTAATGGGGGATGTAAAGATAAATGTACTGAAAACTAGAGAAAATGAATATAACAGAGACATTTAAATAGTATGTAGCAGGATAAAGTGGGCTTGGAGTCAGGTTTAGGCCTATTTCTTATTAGCTGTCTGACCCCAATTAATTCAGTTAACCTTCCTGAATTTCAGCTCCCTCCTCAACCAAATGTGGATTCTGATGCCTCCGTCACAGGATTGTTGTGAGACTTCAAAGTGATACTATGCATAAGTGTCTGGTACTTTTTAGTAAATGAAATCATTTTAATGAACAAAGAGCTGTGTTCGAGCAGCACAATTTGTCATCAGCAATTTCATTATCAAGAGGAGCAATGATAGGGGTGCCTGGGTGGCTCAGTCCGTTAAGCGTCTGCCTTCGGCTTGGGTCATGATCCCAGGGTCCTGGGATCAAGCCCCACATCGGGCTCTCTGCTAAGTGCAGAGTCTGCTTCTCCCTCTCCCACTCCCCCTGCTTGTGCTCTCTCTCTCTCATTCACTGTGTGTCTCTGTCAAATAAATACATAAAATATTAAAAAAAAAAAAAAGAGGAGAGATGATATAGAACTGGAGGACTCAAATCAAAATGGAGAACTAAGGGACGCCTGGGTGGCTCAGTTGGTTAAGCAGCTGCCTTCGGCTCAGGTCATGATCCCGGCGTCCTGGGATCGAGTCCCACATCGGGCTCCTTGCTTGGCAGGGAGCCTGCTTCTCCCTCTGCCTCTGCCTGCCTCTCTGTCTGCCTGTGCTCTCTCTCTCTCTCTCTAACTAAAAAAAATTAAAAAAATTAAAAACAAAATGGAGAACTAAGCATGAACATAGATCCACCCTCCCACCATAAATCCTTTAAAGGGCAAAAAAGATAGCTTTTAAAATCACGAAGTCTCTACCAGCACCAGCAAACAAGAGAGAAGGCAGAAATTATGATAAAAATCTGGACAGAAGGAAGTTAGGATCACAATAATAGACAACTCACGATGAGTATTAACATACTCCAAACCACTCTTTTTTTTTTTTTTAAAAGATTTTATTTATTTATTTGTCAGAGAGAATGAGCACAGGCAGACAGAGTGGCAGGCAGAGGCAGAGAGAGAAGCAGATTCCCTGCCGAGCAAGGAGCCCGATGCAGGACTTGATCCCAGGACGCTGGGATCATGACCTGAGCCGAAGGCAGCCGCTTAACCAACTGAGCCACCCAGGCATCCCACTCCAAACCACTCTTAACGTAAATTTCTTTGAAGGCAGGGGCAGAGAATCTCCTAGCTCAGAGGAAGCAAATAGAAAGAATATGAGGGGTTGGGAAGCACTCATCAGGGTTATTCATCTTTAAACTGCCCTGTGCACAACAGACCTCTCTCCTCTTCCCTCCACTTCAGGGAGCTATAGGTTGAGGGTAGGGGTCAGGAGAGTGGGCTAAAACACAAAGCTTCGCTCTAAAAGGGAAGTCCCTTGTCTGAGGAGGATGTCTGCTGATGTATAAGGGTCTGTGAGAAGGGAGGGCTGGAAATAACCCTATCCAACTTCCACGGGACACAGAGAGGTAAAAGGCAAAGCTGTTCTACCCAGCCTGTCAACTGTGGCTTCACTGAAGTAAAGGCCTCCTTATTTGGGCATCTGGGGATGGGCAAACGACCAAGAGAGGAGGAGGGTGGTCCCCAAGCCCACCTCTCTGCCTTCTCCAAGCACCTTACTCGGAAGTCTGTAGTCAAAATGACCTACTCACAGAGTCCCTAGTAAACTTCCATTCACCAAAGGAGACTAGAGTGGAAACAGACAGCTCAAAACTGAAGTGAAAACTTAAACAAAATACCTGCTTAAATGTTCTTAAAACATAGGTATGATGAAGAACGAAGGATCACCAGATAGTTGATGAAATTCAATCAGCTCTAAAGAAAAGGATTAACATGAAAAAAAGAAAGAAAGAAAGGATTAACTTGAACAAACTGAGGGGCACCTGAGTGGCTCAACTGGTTAAACGTTGGCCTTCGGCTCAGGTCATGATCTTGGTGTCTTAGGATGAGACTTGCATCAGTCTTCCCTGCTCAGTAAGGGGTCTGTTTCTCCCTCTCCCTTTGCCCCTCTACCCTGCTTGTGTTCGCTCCCTCTCTCTCTCATTTTCTCTCTTGTGCTCTCTTTCTATCTCTCAAATAAACAACAACAACAACAAAAAAAATATATATATATATACACAAACCAAAAACTGACTCCAGAGAAAAGACAGATAAAAGAACAGAAGAAAAAAATTTTTTAAAATTCTAACAAAAAATAAATAAATAAAATAAAAAATTCTAAGTAGCATCATCCTTCAAAGATCTGCAAGTATATTGTAGCAGGCTGCTATGAAAAAGGAACAAACAACAAACAAACAGGGAATTTAAAATTATGATAGTAAAACTAAAAAAAAGCAGAAGATGGGATAAATAATGAGTATGGGAAAAACTGGGGATGTTAAGAACCTAAGTGAGGAGATGTCCCTGAATATACAGAAACGGTCAGGAATGGAAAATTTGAGAGAGAAATTGAGAGACTACTAGGGACTGAATTGTGTTCCCCTCAAATTCATAAATGGAAGCCCTAAACTTGATCTGTATCTGGAGATAGGCCCTGTGAGTAGGTGATAAATGTTACATGAGGTCAATTCATGTACGAATTCACAATTCAATAGGGCTGGTGCCCTTATACAAAGAGGAAAAGACACCACAGCCATCACTCTGCCATATGAGGACATAGTAAGGACATGGCCAGAGGGCAGCTGTCTATAAGCCGGGAAGAGAGCCCTCACTGGAAACTGAATTGGCTAGCAACTTGATATTAGCCTCCAAAACTGTGAGAAAATAAATTTCTGTTGTGTAAGCCACCCACTTTATAGTATTTGGTTATGACAGCCCAAGCAGAGAAATACAGAGACACAAAGGATTGATTCAGAAGTGCCTCCTTTCATTCAAAAGAAATGCCAGGAAAGAACTGAGAATTGATGGGGAAGAGATCCACAAAGAAATAATAAAAGAAAACTTCCCCAACCCAAAGAAAGGTTTCAAAACTTCCTAGGGCCTGCTAAGTGGCGGACAAGGAACGTTTTCAAAGATGCTTACTTAGGGGCACCTGGGTGGCTCAGTGGGTTAAAGCCTCTGCCTTCGGCTCAGGTCATCATCTTGGGGTCCTGGGATCGAGCCCCACGTCGGGCTCTCTGCTCGACAGGGAGCCTGCTTCCTCCTCTCTCTCTCTGCCTGCCTCTCTGCCTACTTATGATCTCTGTCTGTCGAATGGATGAATGAAATCTTAAAAAAAAAAAAAAAAAGAAAGAAATCTCATTTTGCCTTAAAAAAAAAAAGATGCTTACTTAGACAAATACTAGGGATGTTTCAGAGCCAATAAGACAAAGAAAAAACTGTAAAAGTATTCAGAGAAGAAAAACAAGTTACCTACAAGGAACAAAAATGGGTTGGTTGTCAGACTTCTGAAAGGTTATTCTGAATGCTGGACAGCAATGAAGCAATCACTTCAAACTTTGAAAGAAAATAATTTTGACCTATAATTATGTACCATGCTAGCCAAACTAGCTTTCCAATGAAGGAGCAAAATCAAGACATTTTCTTTTTACTCTCCAGTTTGGCAAAAGGGAGTAAACTTGATGAAATCTAGCACTAGCAAGGTTTTAGGGAAAATGGCCCTCTCAGACACTCCATGGGAGTGTCATTTGGTGCCATCATTTTGACAAGGCAACTTGGAAATATGTATAAACGTTTTTCTTTTCCAACTATCTAACCTAGAGAAGAACTTATACATATGCACAGGAGCTTATACAGCACTGTGGGGTCAGTAGTGCAGATCCTAGAGTCAGAGTGCTGTGTTCAAATCCCAGCTCGGCCACTTACAAGTTATGAGATTTGGGTAAGATTACCTTAGTGCCTCTCCAGTGAAATGGGTATGATAATATGTACTCCCTATTTCATAGGGTTGTTGTGAGAATTGAGTGAATTACAACATGCAAAGTGCTTAGAACAGATCTTTGTACAGATTAAGCTTTTGATAAATGAGTATTACTGTCATGCATTCTATAGAGAGATATTAGATGTTATCTAGGGACATTAGACAGTGAAATACTTCCAGTTTCATGCCACTGGAAATAAATGATGCTGCAGTGTTTGATGTGGCACAGTATTGGAGGACATAATATCCATAAATAAGACAATGGTACTACCATACTAGGGAATACTGTGCAGCCATTAATCAAAAGGTGGTAGAGGGTACGTGGGTGACTCAGCCAGTATGTCAATTGCCTTCAGCTCAGGTCATGATCCCCGAGTTCTGGGATCGGGTCCCACATCAGGCTCCCTGCTCAATGGGGACTCTGCTTCTCCCTTTGACCCTACCTCCAACCCCATGCAATCTCTCTCTCAAATAAATAAATAAAATCTTTTAAAATTTTTTTAAAAATTTTAAAAAGGTGGTAGAATTATACTAACTCTATGTGCTATCAAGGAAAGATCCCAAGGACATATTGCTAAATGAAGGTGAGGGAGAAAAAGCAAATTGCTGAACAATGTATAAATATTATCCCACTATGGGGCACCGGGTGGCTCAATGGGTTAAGGCCTCTGCCTTTGGCTCAGGTTGTGATCCCAGCGTCCTGGGATGGAGCCCTGCATTGGGCTCTCTGCTCGGTAGGGAGCCTGCTTCCTCATCTCTCTCTCTGCCTGCCTCTCTGCCTACTTGTGGTCTCTGTCTGTCAAATAAATAAATAAATAAATCTTTTTAAAAAATGAATGTACATATTGCTCATGTACACAGTGACATACCACTGTAGGGCAAAGCAGGGGGAGCTGTCTGTCCTGAGTGCAGACAGTAAGGAAGTATAGCAACTGAGGATAATTTAAAATAATAATTTTAAAGGATAACTTGAAAACAATAGTAATGACAATAAAATCTACTTAATCTGCTTCTTATTATCACCATGAACAATGGAAACAAACAATGTCAGTGATAAAATGCTCCTCCAGCAAGGGAAGTCAGCTCTTCCTGTTCCCCAAGCCCCTAATCCTGGATGCTACTGCATTTTCCCAAGTGCATAGAAAAACTTAGAGCAGAAACTGACTAAATAGGATAATTTACAGAAGGAAGTGGAGTTAAGTGGGGGGCGGGGGATGGTGGTGAGCAGGATTTTTACTTTTCACTTGCTCTTCATTTAAATTTTTTTTGCAAAGAATATATTTATTTACTTAGAGTTTGTACTAGTATAGTTAGAGCACTTTTTTAGTTTGAAAAAAATAACATGGTAGGCAAAAAGATTTATTATAGGAAGTCAGAAAAAACTGGAAGCCAATGATAGCCTATAACCATTCCTCCAGATATTTTAGATTATGGAATATGGGTTAGGTATGGTGACTGCATTTTCAGAACTAAAAGTTAGAAGCCAGTGACTGCCAAAGAATTTTTGGTACAACTTCTGAGTAGGAGAGGCAGCCTGGGACATCCAGTCTGGGTGCCAATATAATGGAATTTCTGGGACCGTCTGATGGTTCATTATTACAAATAGACTATCTGAAACCAGGCCTGTCCATAAATCCCTAATCCCACTCCATTTTTAGATCCTTTTGGAACTGAGCTCCTCCTGAGAGGATACCAACTTACAACCTAGCATTCAGCCTGCCTTACCCTGACTTTCCCAACTTAAAGGCCTTGAAACTTTTTTTCCCCCTGAGACCTGCCAGGAGAACGGGCAGAGTACTCTTAACTTCTCAGTTGCCACAGCACATCCCCAGGCACACTGTCTGCCCTCACCTGAGAGGGCAGCTGTTTCCCTGACTCTCTGTCAACCCCCTGATTCCCTATTGGTCTCCCTACCCCAGCCCAGTCACCTTCCAGAGCCCCCACACTCCCCACTATCCTTCTCACCCTCCCCATCTCACCCCTTGTGTGTCCCTGAGCCAGTCTGGCCTGGGCTACTGATACCAACCCTGCTGATACTAGCACAGGCAATCCCAGGAGCGGGGTAAGATGAGGCTGTGAAAATGAAATGATGGGGTACAGAAAGGAGGAGGGTAATAGACACAGAGAAACAGGAAAGAGTTTGCCAGGAAACCAGACTGACATGAGCTGAGTGGAAAAGAGAAGTTGGAGCAAGACTCACAGAACATCTTGGGGCCAGTTAAGGAAGTGGGAGAGAAGTAAGAACTAAATATGCACAGCAATTCTAGTTCTAAGCATGAAGAGGGATGTCTAGGTAAATGCATGGATATTCATCACTGAGAAGGACCAAACGAAAGGCCCCCATGGGCCCCAGAGCTTTCTGTGGGGAATAGGGAAAGAACATGTGTCAGGCAGATGTGCTCCCAACCCTCGCTATGTGACATCAAGCAAATTCCTTAATCCTCTGAGCTTTATCTGTAAAGTTGGGGTCCTTCTAAACATTAAATGGATTCAGTAAAGCTGAATTTCTTTCTCCTTTCATCAAAATGTCAATGGTGATGGTAAAAACTTACCTGCAGCCTCCCACTACCCACTTCATCCTCAGTGTGAGCAGTGGGCACACTAAATAGTAGTGAATTAAGATAGCTAATATTAGTTGAGGGTATATTATTTGCAAGCTTTATTCTAAACTCTTTGCAGCATTACCTCAATCCTCACAACCCTATGAGGGAGACAATATTAGTAGTTCTAGTTTACAAGTGAGAAAGTCAAGGCTCAAAGAAGTAATTCACCCAAGATATATAACTGATAAGAGGCAGAACTAGGATGAGAATCCATCTCTAATTGCAAAACCCATGCTCTTTACCACTGCACTATAGTCCTTCCCCCTTTAGTAAGGCAGAAAGTAGAGAAAGGTTAAACAAGTAAAGGTCCTACGAGGCATTGATGAAGATCAGTAGGAGGGTTCCTGTTATCCTGTTTCCCTCTGTAGAAGTGGCTGCTGGAGGAAGTTTCCTAGAGTGTTCCCATTTGACTGTGGGATTCAGGAGAGACTACTGCTGAAATGAAGTCATGACACCCTCCCCAACTGCCAGAGATGGGTGACGGCATCCGAAAGCAAGCAGATCACATATGTAACCAGTGTAAATAAAGCTGTAGGCAAGGGCATTGCCTTGTGTTTAGAAAGTATCTTGCAATAAAGAATGTGGTAACTGAGTCCAAACAGAAGGGTGATGAGTTGGCAGGCCATCTGGAACAAGCCAGTTAAAGTTTGCCCATGTATCTACAGCTCTGTCCACTCTAATTTTAAATGCTTCATACTGGTTCTGTGAGCAGAAATCCCTGGGATGAAAAAGGTCTGAAGGAGATGCTGCCAAGGGAAGGCCAAAGCACCCAATGAGCAAAAGAAATTACTAGTTAATTCAATAATGCCAGTGACATTAGAGGGTTTCATTAAGTAGCAGTCATCACTACCATGCCATTTATTCACTCACTCATGTATTGGTCCAGGAAACATTTATAGAAAGCCTACTGTGTTTCAGGCCCTGTGCTAGGTTCTGGCACATTATAAAGAGTCCCAGGAGCTTACAGGAAAGTCAGGAGATGGTAGAAAGCGGGCTTTTCCAACACAATCAGGTTAAAGCTCTGCTATCATGGAGGGCTTGCCATAGACAACCATGCTGTCCTCCCAGCAGGGAAATGACTGTGCTGATGGGAATCAGGAAATACCTCCTACAATGAGCAAGTCAGAAAAGCACTTTTTTTTTTTTTTAGATTTTTAAAATTTATTTATTAGTTAGAGAGAGAGAGAGAGCGAGCATAGGCTGACAGAGAGGCAGGCAGAGGCAGAGGGAGAAGCAGGCTCCCCGCCGAGCAAGGAGCCCAATGCGGGACTCGATCCCAGGACGCCGGGATCATGACCCGAGCCGAAGGCAGCCGCTCAACCAACTGAGCCACCCAGGCGTCCCAGAAAAGCACTTTAAGAAGCAGTCCAGCTCCCTCACTATGTTAAGGAAGCCATGGGCCTGAGTTGTAAAATCATGACGACACATAGTTCGTATCAACTGAA
>RCUC01118426.1:0-65015 GCA_003697995.1 Taxidea taxus jeffersonii
ACACACACACACACACACACACACACACACACACATACAACCCAGCATGACTGTTTTGCTCAAAAGTAAAATTTTCATTCCTCCAGTCACCAGATTACCTTGAAAACTGGCTCAACCTTTCACTAGCCTAACTTAAAAAGACAGTTCAGGTGACACAATAATTCACTTCATGAAAATACCTAAGATGTTAGCCTGACATGTTTTAGGAAGACAGCTTTCCATAAACCTATTTCTAAATCTTGGAGGAACTTGAAAATATTATTGATATAAGGTATATAATCACAGCCCATAATTTTTTTTCCTTCTGTATTAAGACTTATAGCATGTCTCAAGCAATCAGAATTTAATGTCAAACTATAATTCTAAGAAGAATTCAGGACCTCTCTAAAATTTGGAACTGTGACTCCAATGAGAAGGCAGTGCCTTTATATGGGGTGCCTGGGTGGCTCAGTGGGTTAAGCCTCTGTCTTCAGCTCAGGTCATGATCTCAGGGTCCTGGGATCAAGTCCCACATCAGGCTCTCTGCTCAGCGGGGAGCCAGCTTCCTCCTCTCTCTGCCTGCTTCTCTGCCTATTTGTGATATCTCTGTCAAATAAATAAATAAATTCTTAAAAAAAAAAAAGGCAATGCCTCCTGGAAGCCTGATGTACATCGAAATGGTTATGTTTCCTTCTACTGAAATTAAAACAAATAGATTTGAAATTTGGTTGGGAAAATTATTACAACCTCTTTAGATGTCAGTTTCTTGAGCTAACAAATGGGAACAGTGACAGAACGTATCTCGTGGGTTTGTCGAGAGAGGTTGTGAGCAGGCTTTACCCAGCATCTTTGTAGCCATCCAGTAAAAGCTGGCCGTTATTATCCTCTGCTCAGAAACAGAGAACATACTCGAAACATTTGCAGGATTGATTGAAGAATTCCTAAGTGTAAAATACAGGTTCAAATGTTTTCTGTAGCAATGGATTTAATACAGAAACTGAACAACTGAATTTAAAAATCTACACGTTATGAGGGATAAACTACTTAAGGTGCAGACTACTGAAGGGTAGATATAACAGTTGATAATCTGACACTACGATTTAGTGTTTGTGTTGGGAGCGTGTTTTGTCCATATTCAGAAGTTATTTTTTTATCATTTTTAAAGATTTATTTATTTATTTGGGAATGGGGAGAGGGGCAAGAGGAGCAGAGGGAGAGGGAAGAGAGAGAGAAGTTCAAATAGACTCCACGCTCAACATGGAGCCCACTGGGGGACTTGATCTCCTGACCCTAAGATCAAACCTGAGCTGAAACCAAGAGGTGAATGCTTTAACCAACTGCCACCCAGGTGCCCCATATTCAGAACTTACTTTGAAGCGATATTTGCTGCATTGTACTGATATGAAATTGTCTTTTTCTAAGGAAATTAAATGAGTCAGATCCAGAACTAATGTGTTTATCACTTGCTACCTATCAGTGGCTGACCAGTTCATCTTAAGTACTTTACATTGAGTATGACATTACTATTTCAGATTTTATTTATTTATTTAAGATTTTATTTATTTGACAGACAGAGATCACAAGTAGGCAGAGAGAGAGGAGGAAGCAGGCTCCCCGCAGAGCAGAGAGCCTGATGTGGGGCTTGATTCCAGGACCCTGAGATCATGACCCGAGCCGAAGGCAGAGGCTTAACCCACTGAGCCACCCAGGCGCCCCACTATTTCAGATTTTAATATACATATTCTGTCTTTCATTTCAAGATACCTTTTCCTTATGAGAAGATTGAGGGATTCTCCTTAATTGCTTTTAAATGTAATAAAGGCTTCCAGTGTGACTAAAAGATGTCCAGAAGGGTTTCATGACACCTCATGATGTTTTCAATCATCATTTTAACATCTGGGGGAAAAGAAAGTAGGGGACAGCTGGGTGTCTCGGTTGAGCGTCAGGCTCTTGGTTGTAGCTTGGGTTGTGATCTTGGGGTTGTGGGATTGAGCCCGGTGTCAGGCTCCAGGTTCAGCATGGAGTTTGCTTGGGATTGTCCCTCTCTCCCTCTGCCCCTCCCACTACTCCCTCTCTCTCTCTCTCAAATAAAATAAATAAATATTTAAAAAAAGAAACCTTAAAGGTCTTCCTCAAAGATAAGACAATAATATTGACATGTACGATTCTGTTGCCCCTTTCAACTCAGTCTCTACTTTGCTTTCCTATTCTCTTTTGAAATTTTCTCTTTTACTATATGCTTGTCAGGTAAGGGAAAATAAGAGGAGTAGAATATGAGAAATTCCATTCACCCATTTATTTTTCAAAAGTTATTGACTATCAAGTAGTGATATGTGTACGTGTGTTTATTTGAATTACAATATGAGGAGCAAATGTGAGAATGTTTTCCCTAGAGTAGGTGGACATCTTCATTGTCTAAGCTATCCTGTCCTGCGTAGTCCTCCCTTTACCTCTAAGATTTAGGCATATGATGAAAATATATGGTCAAGTTATAGTTTTGTAAGGATGCAGTGATTTTTAGTCAATGGAAAATTTAGGTTGTGGTATATTGCTGACATCAGGTGAAGAAGATAGCAAAGAAATGATGTGATGAAAATTTGAAAAATGAAGTAAGGGTACTTTTGTAGAATTGTATTTCCATCCATGAAATGAAAAATTCCTAAAAATATCCCTAATAGGGACTTAATCTCTGATTTAGACTATAATATAAGATTTACTGCTCACCCTCCTATGATAAACTAAAAACTCGTACCACCAAGAACTCTTGAGACTTAGAAACCATCTTTTGTTGGATTCACAAAATCACTGTGCAATTTAGTTTTCAGTTTTTAATAGTGATTGCTTATTTTTATAATCTCATTATAAAGGAAAAGGATTCCATGTGAACATGTTTCTGATAAAGTATTCACATATGTAATATAAACAGAAATCATAAAGAACTTTAAGATCATTAATTGTCCATCAATTTTGGATACTTTAAGGAGAGATAGTTGTGTTTAAGAGCAGAAGGTAGGAAATCAGACAAATTTCATTGTTAACCCTTTGTAAATTTTCTATTCATCTTGTGTCCTATTTAGATTTTTAAGTTATGTTTTCACATTTATATGAGTTTTTAAAAATGAATTAAGTACAATTTCATATTTGCAAACAAATATATAGTTTGTTACTTGTCTCTTATTTTTTGCTATTTTTTAGTCACAAAATATTTAAATTTTATGTAATAAATTCCTCTCTGTGATTTCTTCCATTTTTAGCTTAGTTTTCTTTCACTGGGGTGTTTAGTAATCTACTTCTCTTTTGTATTTAATAATTCATTTAGTTATATTTAACTGTTGACTATCAAACACCTATAAAATCTATCAAACACCTATAAAATCTATCAAGTCTATCAAAAGTCTATCAAAAGTTACTTTCTTCAGGTGTGCAAAGTATCAAAGTTACTTTCAAATAAATAGGTCAGTTGTCCTACCAATTATTGTTGATCTTTACATTTCTTCATTATTTTGCATTAAATCCTTATATTTAATAGAATGTATTTCTGGACTACCCTTTTTGATTTCTTGAGATGTGTGTCTATTCTTAGGTCAGTATCAGACTGTTTCATTCATTATATTTTTATGTTCCTAGATCTTCTCTTTTGGTGCATACTTAGTGATCTGAAAGGAAATGGTGAAAACATTTTCGAAAGTTGGAAGAGATACATGTTGTATGACTTGATGAGTGATGCGATCTGAAAAGAAGAATATTGTTTGCGTGTGTGTGGTTCTTGTTTGTTTACAGTATCCATGGTCAGCATTCAAAGGAATACATTTAATGTATAAAATAATGAATTTGGGAATAAGGTAGATGTAGATTCAAATTTGGACTTTGTAACAGTGACTATTTCATTTTCAGTAAAATTGCTTAAATTCTCTGAGACCCATTCCTATAATGAGATCACTTTGACCAATGTCACAGCCTGGAATGAGCCCTAACCGAGAGGATAAACAGGGATTATTTTGTTTTGATAGTAACTGTTCCATAAATTCAGTTAGTATAGTTATTAGGAATACTTACTATTGCTATAGGATATTCTGGATATCTTTATGTTTTCTGGTCTCGAAAATATTTTACCTAACATCATTGCTCAAAATGAATCTCCAAATTACCATTTGTCTCTACCATTTATCTCTTAACTGGAATGAGGAAATTTCATTCCTCCTCTTCTCTAAGCGTGAATCTCAGAACATATAACTGTTTTTTTTTTTCTTTTTCTTTTTATCATATATCAGCTAGAGCAAATGTATGGAAAGGACACATCTGACTTCACACCTATCTCTCTCCTGGTGGCGTGTGCCTTGGCTTGGCATACATGGCCACAAGTTTCTGTTAATTATTCACAAGTCACTTTTAATCCAAATCTCAGTCATTGTGGACTGGTTCAGTATTATTTTCTATTTCTGACTTTGGGCTTGGTCCATTCAGTCCTGCCATGCAATGAGTTGGTTTTCTCATTTCCAATAGGTATTGGAAAACCTGTCACAGTGCTGTTTTCATTATACACTTTTCATTATGATGCTGTCATCACTGAACACGTTTATTTCAAAACCTTTTGGGAAAAATGACACGAAACATAGCATTTTATTTCCTTGTCCCTTCATTAGATTAGAAATGTCAAGAAAGATTTAGATTTTACCCATTTTTATTAAAAGGAATGATAGATCTTTCTTGGCAAAAGAAAAGGAAAAAATAGGAAATTTTAATTTTAAATACAACTCGAGTCAGAGATTTGCGTATGAAGGTGCTCTTTGGTGAAAAGCTTTCTCTTCATTACTTGGAGAGATTTATATTTTATCAGACTCTTATTTGTTTCAAAAATAAAAAATATGGTAGTCATTCTAGATACCAGCTACATAAATGTAATCTGTTACATATCTAACACAAACCACACCAGAGTGAATCTAAAATATTATCATCAGGGTAACCTAACATCATGCATAACAAATTTCAGCAACTATTAAGAGAGGTAATGATCATCCCTTTGTCCGAGGCATGTTGTGACAGTTAAGTGAGTGGACACATGTGAAGCTTCTAATACTGCCCGTGAGGTTGAACCTAGTCAGGTCACTAATATTCAACGTTCTGGGCCTGCAAAAGCAACAGTTTCACCTAGTTCACCTTGAGAGCTCCTCAATAACTGTGAGTTTCCTACACCCCCCTCCCCGGGTTTTTATCATGGAACTGACCTTCAGCAAGGACAGTACTTATTAATTACAGTCTAACTTCCTACAGAGAGAGGGCAAGGCAGATTTGCTTATGGTGAACCTCTCTCTTTAGCTTATGCTGGTAGAGTGATGCCTCAGTTGGCATGTGGCTTTTCCTCTCTTACCGTGGCCAACCCTTCCACTTAGCCCATGGCTTCTGCCTACCGGTGGTGGTGGCTTCTATTTATTGCATCACTGTCTTCATCGCCTTTGTAATTCACTAGGCAGGTATCCAGCCTGGCCTGCTCTATGTGGAAAGTAGAACTGGATGTGGGTATGGTGGGTGGCCATGCTGGTAGGTTGGTTGATGTCAATCATATTTAATGGCCTCAAACTTTTTAAAAAAAAATTCATTTATTATTTTTCTATTTCTATTTTATATTTATCATTATATTTGATATATAATATATTACATGTACTTATATATAATATTTATTTGTTATATAATATATAAATATAAAGTATGTTGTATTTATATTTATCTTATAATTTATTATTGATATTATTTATTTTATTTTAGATTGAGGAGGATACCATTTATATGGGATAACAGTATGTCTAACAAGTATGCAAAAAGGTATAAAATTACTATGCATACGTTTTTTTTTTAAGATTTTATTTATTTATTTGACAGACAGAGATCACAAGTAGGCAGAGGCAGGCAGAGAGAGAGGAACGGAAGCAGGCTCCCTGCCTAGCAGAGACCGCCCCCAACACGGGGCTGATCCCAGGACCCTGAGATCATGACCCGAGCCGAAGGCAGAGGTTCAACCCACCCAGTCACCCAGTCACCCAGGCGCCCCATGCATACTTTTAATGACATAACAAGATCACAGGTTATTGAATTCAGGGTGGTACAAAAACATGTATTTTCTCATAGTGAAAGTCATTTAGTTTATTGTTTGTAACAGTGACAAGTCTCCCCACAAGACTTGCTTGGCTAGTACAGTCTTCTTTACATATAAATTTGAAGTAAGGGGCCCTGCAAACCGGAATGTTACATCTAGGTCTCATAACTCTCTGATTACATAAAATATAGAATTGTCACAATGCTATAAAACATCTTATATTAGACATATACAGTGTACATATTAAAAAAATTAAGCCCTAAAGTTATAATTAGATTACATTTTCTCCTTAAAACTCTGGCTTTCACAATGTTAATTTTCATGATTGTAAAGTCTTATCTTAGTTTTACGTAAATTATAACTTTATTACCGACAACAGTTACCAAATTTAGTAATTTCCTCTTGTTTTTATTTATTTACTTATTTTTTTACTCTATCTTCTCTTTCCATCATATAGCATAATATTGAAAAAAACTATTTTTTCTGTGGGAAGAAAATAGATGAATTAAAAATATGTATTAAGTACAAGGTAGTCTTAGGGATTTTTTTGCCTTGTGTGTGCACAAATATAAACTTATGCACAATTATAAAACAAAATCAAACACAGTGTTACCTGGAATTTTAAAACATACCTCTTTTCCTCATATCATTTTTATAATAAAAGAAGAAGTAGAAATTATAAAATAATTAAGAATTTCATTTCAAAGATTGACATTCCCACCTAGTTGCATGTAGCAAAAGAACTATATAACTTTTGCTTATACAATAGGGGTTAATTTTAATTAACTTTATTATTTTGGCTGAAAAATGGAACCAAAGGGGACTGTAAATCCCCCTCCCAGAAGATGAAGTAACTCAGAAGTTTAGGCTATAGAGACCGCGTCCTTCTAACTAGATTAATACTCGATTTTGATTCCCAAAGAGTTTTCAAACTCCAATAAGTGACTCAGAGCTATAGACTTAGAGTTACATATACTCTTTTTTTAAAAGATTTTATTTATTTATTTGGGGGGGGCAGAAGGAGAGGGACAAGCAGACTCTGAGCTGAGTGTGGAACCCGACCCAGGCCTCAATCCCACGACCCTGAGATCATGACCTGAGCCAAAATCAAGACTCACACCGTTAACTGACTGAGCCACCCACATTCCCCAATATTACATATTTTCACATGTCTTTTAAGAAGAACGTAAATATTCAGGTACTCATTAGGAAATTCAGAGTTGATTTTATGGTGTCATTTAAGAGATTTCAGGTCTTCTCAAGGGACACAAGCATTTCTTTCTTTTTTTTTTTTTTAATCATTCAGGTTTTTGGTGTTGCAATATCATATAAGCCTCCAATCTCAGAGGCAGGTGACAAGAACATTTGTTTCTTGTTCACATGGGGACTGCCTGGTGAGCTCGGGTTGGCTGGGCTCCACTGGCCTCAGTTTTCCTTGACTTCATAATTCAGGCCTCACAGGGAAAATTTCTGGGTCATGCAGTTCTCAGGGCAGAGCACAGAACCTGAGAGAGAGGCTGAGGAGAAGCAAGCCATCACATCAGAGCTTCTTGTAATCGTAACAGATGTCACGGATGCTGGTATCCATTGGCCAAAGCATGTCCAAGGACCAAGCAGAAGTCAGTGAGGACCAGATGCATACTTCGCCCAGGGACTGCCCAGGAATTCTTGTATGACTGCAGCTGATTCCCCATAATCTTACTGCAGGGGCTGAGCAAATAGCTGCGGAGGGCAATCCAGTCTCACACACACCACATCCAAATCACCCACATAGAATCACAACCCAAATGTGGCTCTTCACACACCTCCCAAGGAGGATTTTTCCTGGACATAGCGAGGCCTGCATGCGAGGTGTGAATTTTTACAATTTTTACAATTATTGATAAATAATATCAATAATTGCATTGATTTTCTCTCACTACGTTGCGCCTCCGCCCACCACCTACCTTCTAATTTTTTGTGGCGATCCCCAGGACAGAAAATGATTTTATTAATTTTAGGTATTTCTGTTAAACTGTGTCTCACTTTTTCATAGCGTTTATGTCCTTATGACCTGACCCCCAAAGTCAGACCTTCTTCATCTGCCCAAACTCTAAACAACAGACTTTTGACTTGACTGCCTGTTGCTTTTGGAAAATAACTCTGTTGGCACAAGAGAAGGTTAAAAAAAAAAAATTCGGGGGACATGAAGACAGCAGAGATGGTGGGACCCGAGATCTTACTGTATGTCAGCAGGTCTGGAAACAAGTTTGCAGAGCAAGTGCCACTCAGCACCAGAATAGAGAGCATTTTCATCAAAACATTCACCCTTCCAAATGCAGAATGGGGCAGATTAAGTGTTGCACTTTCCATGGCCCTATCTTTTTAAAAAGAAAGTAAAATAAAAGAAAACACTTAATAGCCAATCACAGACTCAGTGGGATAAAAATACAGCTTTCGGGCCACAACTGTGATCGTGTTAATTTACTGCTTCAGATGGGTCCCTAGCATCTTATTGCTACATGGTAATGATGACAATGACGCAACAAAGACAAGACAGTAACAACTACTCCTGCCATTAACTTTTTGCCCAATAGGTACCGCACTTTATACTAGAAACTTACATGCAGGTCTTATTCCTCATAATAAATGTGAGAAAAATAACTTTACCAAATTCCCATAGTTAATAAAGGTGCTTCCTCTTAACCACCACAGTACTTGAAAAATTTCACTATTTTTTTCCCATCCAGCTTCCCCGACTCATCTCTTGCCTTCCCCTCTAGGATTTATACACTGAAGTACAAACCCATGGAAGTCCTTGCCGTGGCCTTGTGCTCCCATTCTATCCCAAGCTCTGCAGCTCTGCATGTATGAACTTCTCTTGGAATGTCTTTTCTAGCCATATTGCTTTTCCCCGCAACTGGATGAACTGTATCTCCAGGAGACAGTCCTTGGACCATCCGCTCTAGGAAGGCACAGCTACCTTCTCTCCTGTACACACTACCATCGCCATGCACACAGGGTGCTGAGCTTGTCTTTGAATGTCGGCCTCTTCCTTGGCTCACCCAAGTCTTCTACCCTTCCCCAGGGGTGAGTGCCTTAGGGAACTTATTTCTTCTAACTTTTTTTACATTCCAGTGCATGTTCGAAGAACTACTCAAGTAATTAGAATGGAAATTCCAATAGCCAAAATGAGTTTTGCTGTATATTCTTAATGTTTATCATTAAAAGAGAGTTGGATGGATTCAGTGCAATCATCGGAGATAAGCATATAATATAGTTAATGTTGACTGTGGATAATCATAAAAATTAAATTTTAAGAAATACCTTTATCAGAATCCTTAAAAAAACAAAAACTCTAATGAATCTGAAATATAATATTCTACCTTCTATAGATACTAATGTGTGTAAATAGAATATTTTACTGTCTTCATGTATATATATGTCATTTCTTCTAGGGGCATTGAAAGCTTGCATACACATTTTATCTTTCCAAAATAAAAAAATAAAGAAACAAGAAATTTAGCTGTTCAATCAAGCATCCAAACTCTAAAATATATATTGCTCTTACCACAGGGCAGGTAGTCAGGATGAAAACCAGGTGTTACGAATGCATAAATATTTGCTATATTGTGTTGAGAAAAAGAGTCCTATGGTTTTACTTTGTTAGTCTTGTGAAGCAGCTACATGCTTCTGCAGAAAAAAAAAAATCTGTATTGGAAGTAGTACTACATTCCTGATGGAGATGACAGAATCTGATCGTATCTAAAAGAATCATATTATCAACAGAACCTAGGTAATGCATTTTAAATTTTGTGTCTAAATTGTAAAGAAGAATAAGAAGCTAAACAGTTATGTGCTGAGCATTATCCAAATAGGCAGCCATAATGAGTAACTCAGGGAACTAAAATGACCCTTTCCCCTCTGAACGTTTTGGGAAGAGATTGAATTGTTTGTGTACAGTCTGCATACTTAAAACAAGAAGTTCCAATATTTTTTAGCAATTAATAGTATTTACTTACCTCTTCCTGGCTGTGCCTTGTTACAAGATAGAAATCAAATGTAATAAGAAAAACAAAACAAAGAAACAGTTTTCCAAGAAGGGTGGGTCACTTTAGAAATAAGCCCATCAGGGCACCTGGGTGGCTCAGTTGGTTGAGCGACTGCCTTCGGCTCAGGTCAGGATCCTGGAGTCCCGGGATTCGGTCCCGCATCAGCTCCATGCTCCGCAGGGAGTCTGCTTCTCCCACTGACCTCTCTCCCCTCATGTTCTCTCTCTCTCTCTCAAATAAATAAATAAAATCTTTAAAAACAAACAATGAAATACTACCAGTATTTCTGCAAGCATTGATTAAAAAAAAAAAGAAAAGAAAGACAAACCAAAAGAGACTCTTAATGTCATAAAACAAACTGAGGGGGGCTGGGGGGGAGGGGGTTGGGAGAGGGTGGTGGGGTTACATTATATGTTTAAATAAAATAAATAAATAAATAAATAAACAAACAAACAATACCAAGGTAACTGACAGGAAAGAAAAAAAGAAAAGAAAAATAAGCCTGTCAGTCTGATGTGCTCCTGAGTAGAAGTAGATTTTCAGAATTGGATTCCTTGTTATAAGACAGGGTCAAAGATTCTTACCTTTAAGTGCTTTTGGATTTACAGAAGAGTTGCAAAGAATGCAGGGAGTTAGCATATGCTCTTCATCCAGCTTCCTCTAATGTTAACATTGGACATAATCATGGCATATTTATCAAAAGTAAGAAATTACGGGGGCGCCTGGGTGACTCAGTGGGTTAAAGCCTCTGCCTTTGGCTCAGGTCATGATCCTAGGGTTCTGGAATCAAGCCCCCCGCATCGGACTCTCTGCTCAGTGGGGAGCCTGCTTCCCCCTGTCTCTCTCTGCCTGCTTGTGCTCTCTCGTTCTCTGTCAAATAAATAAAATCTTTAAAAAAAAAAAAAGTAAGAAATTATGATGGGCAACCTACTATTAACTAAACTATAGACTTTATTTGAATTTCACTTTTTTTTTTTTTTACTAATATCCTTTTGTTGTTGCTTTTCTAGGATCACCATTTCATTAATTATCACATCTTCTTTATCTTTTTCAATTTGTGATGGTTGTCTTTGTTTTTCATGGGTTTTGAAGAGTACTTTTGTATAATGTCCTGCAATTTGAATCTACGGGATGTTTGCTCATTATCAGATCTCCATGAGCGAGGAGAGTTGAAGAACTTGTGGATGTATGTCAAAATCATTAGAGTAATTAAATACTTTTTTTTTTTTTTTGGAGTAATTAAATACTTGAGGGAGAAACTTTGAGACTGTTTAAATATCCTGTTTCTCCTTAAAGTTCTGCTCCTTAATTTTATAATTTTATCAGTGGATCTTCCTACAGCAACTATTATTATTTTATTGGCAATTTTCAATTTCTTTCATTCTTCCTAAGCTTATTATTTATAATTCTTTATTAAAGAAGATTTGCCCTTTTCATCCATGATTAATTGATTCAATCAGTATAGACCATGGCGCTGTGTGTTTGTGTGTGTGTATACACACATAGAGAAAAAGAATGATTCTGACTATATGGGTCTTTATTTTATTCTTTGAGTTATAATCTAATACTAATATTACTTATTTACTTACTCAAGTTATTTTAATTCAATTATTCCATTCAGGTTTTTCTTACAAAAAAATTGTTCCTTATGTCCTCGATGTCTTTTATTTATTTATTTATTTATTTGACACAGAGAAAGGGATCACAAGTAGGCAGCCAGGCAGGCGGTGGAGGGGTGTGGGGAGGGAAGCAGGCTCCCTCCCCACTGAGCAGGGAGCCCAATGCAGGGCTTGATCCCAGGACCCTGAGATCATGACCTGAGCTGAAGGCAGAGGCTTAACCCACTGAGCCACTCAAGCACCCCCTCAATGTCTTTTTGTCATGCTTCTATCCTTTTTCTTTTTCTTTTTTTCTTTTTTCTTTTTGGCAAGTTTGGGGAACTGGAGTGAGCTAACTTTCTTACTTTCTGGGATTTCAAGATGTTCCAGGCTCCTCTTAGGTTTTCCCTGCCCAACCACAGAACTGGGCATTTCTCCAAGGAGCCTACTTCCTTTTATTGTAAAGATAATATATCTTATGTTATATGATAAGGGAATAAGGTGATATATTTTAATGAAAAATGCTTACAGTACTCCTTGACATTGAAGTTCTTAATAAACTTTGTTTTCCTTTCACCACTGCCCCATTCATATAGGTCTTACAGAAGATAAAAATGATTTTAAGGGACACCTGGGTGGCTCAGTTGGTTGGGCGGCTGCCTTCAGCTCAGGTCATGATCCCAGTGTCCTGGGATCGAGTCCCACATCGGGCTCCTTGCTCGGCAGGGAGCCTGCTTCTCCCTCTGCCTCTGCCTGCCTCTCTCTCTGCCTGTGCTCGATCTCTCTCTCTCTCTCTAACTAATAAATAAAATCTTAAAAAAAAATTTAAAAAAATGATTTTAAAAAATGACAATGAAGGCAGGCAGGAAGGAAAGAAATGGAGAAGTCATTGAGATTTGGCACTGTGACTTCTGAGAGGGGCCCTGTCAGATGGGTCCATATGAGTAAGGCTTTATTGGTTAGGGGAATAGATGGGCAAGGTTGTTAGGACAAGATGAGTGAAACCAGGGTAGTGCATGTCAGATTAAGGGAAACAATGCATTGTATCCTTTGTCTGGAGTTTAATTCAATATAGTAGGAATATTTTAGAAGAATAGCTAGGGACATTAAGTGAATGCCAGATGAGTCAACGTCTTAAAAATAAGGATGAAAAAAAAAATAAGGATGCAGCAAATATTTACGAAGAGAGAAAGAGGTAATCGGAAATTTCAGTTTCAGTAATTTGGCATGTAGCATATTAGGCTATTGCCACGAAATATAGGAGATATAATGAACAGACCAAATTAAAGTTTTTCTTTTTAAAGTTTAAAAGTACAGATTAGTATTGCATTCTAGGGATCAACACTGATGATGAGCAGTAGAAAGGCTAATTTGATATCAGGCAAATAGTGAACTAGGATGTACCTTTCTGTGGTTTTCTTTACCTAGGATCTGAATTAGCCTAAGATGTTGGCAGAAACAGATGCATAAAACATGCAAAGAGTTGAGAAAAAAGGCATCTGAAAAAAAGAAAGAAAGAGAAAAGCATCCGGTGCATTTGTAATGGGTGGTTAAAAGCAGGCTTCATGCATGCAAACCTGGGTAGTGATGACTTTTCCTTTGGAGATGGTGCAGAGCAAAACAGGGGCAGTGTGGCTTTGTGACTCCCTGTTGAGTTCTGGCTGTAAAAGGGGTAGCGGGATGTGGAAAGTGTAAGATCAAGGTTCTGGATGTTGCCTTGGAGGAGCGCATCGTGATGACAGGATCCTGGATTTGGAAGAGTGAAGCTTTTGTAGGGGAAGAAAAGTGAAAACAAGAAGGATGAACCCACTTCAGTGGGATTTATATTCTCTCTTCTTTAATTTTGAATATGTGTAAATCTTATTGCCAAAGAAAATACCATTACTAATTGTATGAATGTGAGATGAAAAGAGAAATATTAGCTTATTTTATTGGAGGAAATTCAGCAGCAGAGGTGTATTCAAATAGTCAATAAGGAAAGAATTCATGTATGCATAAACTGTGTTGAGAGCAAATCCCAACGGAAGCCTGTTTGGGTCATAGGTCTTTCTGGCCTTTTTATCCCAGCATCTTCAGCGGATCAGCAGAACTTTCTAATTCTAAGTCCTGAAAATTGCCTATGAGCTAAATTCCTATTTGATTAAAAGTGCAAGGGAGACTTCTGCAGTTAAACTTCGGCTATGATTGAATGCATCGATTGAACACATGATAAGATGTAATGCAACTTGAGTATTTTATTTCATGATTGTAGTCCTTAAGTCTATCTAATGTCCCTTGGATAGAATTCTAAAAAATTAGAAAGAAAGGTTTTTTTAAATATTTTATTTGGAGTTTACTGGTATGGGAAAGAAAAATGCATGTAGTATATATCTAGTCAAGATACCAAAGAAAAATAATAAATGCTAAATATAAAAAAGAATATTTTAGAATAATAATAATTCAAACACAGCAACCACCAAAGTTGCTACTTTTGTTTTAGAATCAATAAAATACCAATTAAGTAAAATGTAATATAAAAATATAATAAAACCTCTTAAGAGATAACCTTCAGAAAATTTCATTCTCAAACAAAATCCTATTACCACAATGCTGCAGTATTTTTTTTAACCCACAGTGGGAAAACCAAGATATAAAATTAAGTAAAAATCTCTAAAATCAAATAAGAAATAAATGAAGTTAGAAGTTTGAGGGGTTTTTTTTCTTCTTTTTTTTTTTCCCCTGCTACATCCAGAAATACCCAGGCCATCAAGGGATTCATTTAAACTAGAACAACCAGGATGTGTTCTAGAAATGGCATCCATAGGATAGTTTAATAGCTAATGGGGAAACATTTGTCTACAGTGTTTTAAAGTATATCTTCACTTTGCTTTTAGCACTTTACCTGCATTTGAAAAATTTCATTTAAATACCCTCATCAACCAATTACTTGCGAATTCATTTAGCATTATGCAACAGTTGATCACTGTTATTTTCCTTATTTAAACAACTAACCAACTGCTATTTTTTAAAGAATCTATTTATTTGAGATACCAAGAGAGATCACAAGATTGAAAGAATGAGCTGGGGGCGGGTGGGGGGGTGCAGGGGGACGTGTATGAGGGGCAGAGGGAGAGGGAGAAGCAGACTCTCCTCAGAGCAGGGAGCTTGATGCAGGGCTGGATCACAGGACCTGAGATCATGACCTGAGCTGAAGGCAGATGCTTAACCAACTGAGCCACCCAGGAGTCCCTAACAAACTCCTATTATTCACACATTTTTGTATTGGAATTATTTTGTTGCAATAGAGGGAAAATGACCTAACTCATGGATATAACATGTGGGATATAACATATGTACAGAGATATCATACCAAACCCAAGAATAAAAAATACTGCCAGAAAGTACATGTGGCCGAACTGACAACAAGGAAAATATGGGAACAAGGTATGACTACTTAATCATTTCTCTATTTTCTCATCTTCCCTATTTTCCTAACTTTGTCCATAAACAACACTCTCTGTTGTAGTTATACTAAGTATACCTGACTTCCCAGCTTCAAAAATGATTTCCTGTTTATGGATTTCCAGTCTTTAGGTCTCTTAGATTAAGTCCTAGAGTGCAAGAATATGATCAGTCCGGGTGTCCTATTGGACGGTGATCCATTCTATGAGTAGGACGGGGCAGTATAACAGAGTAGAAGCATGGAAGCTGGGGCCCAACACTTTAGCCTAGACTAATGTTTTTCAAACTTTAGTCTGCATCAGAATCAATGGGAGGCTGTGTTAATGCACAGGTTTCTAACACATGTCTAGATAATGCTAATATCACTGGTCTAGGGACCTTAGTCATAGAAGTGCTAGTTATTCTCTAGAGCCATAACATTATCAGCAAGAGGAAATGGGTAAAATACTTCAACAATTTGCCAACTTCGGTTTTTTGTGCAATTAAGTTGCTTTGATTACCCAACTCCTTTTTAATTCATTCGTTAAACATTTATTGAGAAGTTATTATATAAGCAAATAAAAATGTGTATATACATAAAAATTAGTTCCTTCATAAATGTAGTCCTCTTATCTGCCTAGATGCTAAGCCTATAGTAATTATTTAAATTTTGCAAATTTTTGAACACACAAAGGAAATATACTAAAACAAATTTACTTTTTACTGAATTATCTAACTACAAAATAATCATAATTTTCAAAAGATACAATATATATTTTGTACTTCATTTATTTTTCCATTTATACTTACTAAATGTTGAATTTTGAAAGAAAAAACACAATCAAAGTGGTTACAGTGTTGGTGCCTTTGAGAATTTATTTACTATAATTTTCCTTAGGGAGAGCGTATTATAGGGGCACCTGGATGGCTCACGTGGTTGTGTCTGACTGTTGATTTTGACTTAGGTCGTGATGTCAGGGTCTGGAGACTGAGCTGGGCGGCTGGCACTGTGCTCAGCAGGGAGTCTGCTTGAATTCTCTCTCTCCCTGTCTGCCCCTCCCACACCCTACTCTCACACTCTCTCTCTCAAGTCAATAAAAAATAAATCTTTACAAAATACTATATACCCGCATAGTCTTGATATCAGGTGTAAATTTTACTTAATACTACATTTTACAGGTCAGAATACTTTGAGGGGGAATAACCTCTTTAAATTACGTCTCTTTAAACCTAGTCCCACACTAACATAGTCTCCTGTGAGTGCAAAGGCATCAGGGATCAGATATTTTCTTGATAATTGCTACTTTGTTCTGAAATGATCTTTCTTTAGTTGCATAACCTCTGATAATGTTTTATTGCATAAACTATACTGCAATTATCACAAGTGTATAGTGAAAAATTATAAAGATTTTTTTCTTCATCATTTAAAAATACTTAGTGCTGAGATTATGAATAGTAAGTCATTAACAACATCATTTTTTAAAAGATTTTATTTATTTATTCATTCGACAGAAATCACAAGTAGGCAGAGAGGCAGGCAGAGAGAGACGTGGGGAAGCAGGTTCCCCATTGAGCAGAGAGCCCGATGCGGGGCTCGATCCCAGGACCCCGGGATCATGACCTGAGCTGAAGGCAGAGGCTTTAACCCACTGAGCCACCCAGGTGCCCCCAACATCATTTTGTGATTAAGAATCTCACTATTATTTCCCCCCAATTTTATGTGTGTTATTCATTTTTCACTGGCCTCCTTGGCTGTGCCCTTCTCATTTAAGTCATTCTATTTCTCAACTCCCCAGGCTACAGTGCAATTGTGATAAATAATGTAGAATATACTAATAAGGTCTGATGAAGGGATGAAAGGGAGTGATTACAACAGAGATGATGCAGTTACACTTCCTGAATGTCCTCATTTGTGATCATTTTCAAAATTTCCTTCTCTAAGCTACCAGATCACTCTACTCACAATATCTGGTAGACACTTCAAGGATATGTGTTCCTTTTTCTCCCCAAGGCAGAATCTCAAAATCCAGATAACTTTCACCCCATACTCTGCAGAACTTGAAGCTAGCTGAACAGTGCCTAGAAAACAGGAGTTCAGTTCATAGTTCAAAACTCTCCTGCTCAAAGGTAACCTGACCGAGTCTAACTCTGCCCTTTTACAAATAAAAATCAATATTATGTTTCACTTGGGAATGAAGTCCCATTATTTATCTGGGAATTTATTTTTAGACATTCTTGGGTGGATTCTATGTTTGAACGACATTTAGAAACAGTGGTTCTATGGATAGAAAAACATGGATTTGGACGGATCAACGAGCAAATACCTCTGAAAGACTGCAAGAAGAATTTTTAAATATCTACATCAGTTGTTAGAAAAAGTCTTACATGTGTGCTGCTGCTGCAGTTAGCGTACTGTTTGGCAAGTGTGAGAGACCCAGGAAGGTGGGAACTTTCCAAAGCTCTTCGCCATCCTTTCCCTTGGGTGCTCTGTGTCACCCCTTGTGCAGGACCTTAGCCATTAGCTCTTGTCCCCACGCATCTTGATAATCCCAGACTGCCCATGAAACAGCTACTAACCACAAGAATGATTTCTGCCTTTTCCAGGCACCATTGTGACCAGCTGTTCTGGAAACTATCTGAACCTCGGCTGACCCCTCTTGCCGACCTATAAAATGCTTGCCCCCTCCATTTCAAGTCACAACACTGCTTTAAAGTCTTTGCTTACCTTTATTTTCAAATAAAACCTTCTGTTAGCAGTGCTCTGGGTCATTTTCTTCCCCTAGACCCATCCCATGAAATCCTGATGAGCAAAGTGCTAGGTTTGTATGCCTTTCAAGATACAGAAAGGAAAGATGATTCCATCTTTTCCAATGTATGGAACCATTTTCCAGTGTATGCAATATCAAGATTCTTATTGATACATTTTTTTTTAAAGTGAAGAAACAAGCAATGAAAGATGACTTTAGCGATGGTTATTTTTTATGATGCATTTCAGCAAACAGCAGGGAGTAGATTTCCTGATGGTGACTACTGTTGAACAAACTTCATAATAAATAGAAGCTTAGTAACAGCAGGAAAATGGGGGAATGTTAAGGTTAAAGATAATGTCCTCATTTTGGTATCTGTGATAAAAATAATAGACATCTGATTTTGGACATTGTTTAAGAAATGTGATTTCACTTTTAGAAATACATGTTTAGGGGCGCCTGGGTGGCTCAGTGGGTTAAAGCCTCTGCCTTTGGCTCAGGTCCTGATCCCAGGGTCCTGGCATGAGCCCCACATGGGGCTCTCTGCTTGGCGGGGAGCCTGCTTCCCTTTCTCTCTCTGCCTGCCTCTCTGCCTACTTGTGATCTCTGTCTGTCAAATAAATTAATAAAATCTTTTTTAAAAAAAAAAATACATGTTAAGGTAAGAGTAAGGTATGCACTTATGAAATGTGGGAGAAAGTTGGGAGTATATGTAGGAATCATCTTAACTTTCTGATATATAACATCTTACTAGTAATTGCTCAAATTTCGACCTCACTCTTTGTTAGAAAGATTACTGAACTCCCCTAGATTTTCTGCAAACTTCCAGGGGATTTCTATTCTGACATTCATCTCTGCCACAGACTTCTCATTTTGGTAAATCATGTTAGCTCCAGCACTTTGGTCCATAGGCTCTCTGTGCTCCTCAAATGTTGAATGAGAAGCAGAAAGCTTTCTTTTTTCTTTTTTTTTTTTAACTTTCACAAAAATCCCCCTTAAACAAGACAACTGTAGGTTTGGGGAGAGAGATAAATGTATATTACTATGTAAACAACTTAAAAATTAATTTAAAATTATTCTCTCTTCTGACTTGTAAATGCTCCCTTGTCTCCTCACTATAACCCTCATTTCCTGTTCGTTTCTTCTCTTCTCCAACCCTAACCCCTCCCAAGAAAAACAAAAGGAAAGCGATGGAAAAATATAACCTCAGGTTTTTGTATCAGAGCAGCTCAGCTTTTTTTTAACCTTACAGGCAGATCAGAACTTATATTTTTCTAGAAGCTATTAAAATTATGACCTATAAAGTTCTGCCTAATCAAATATTTAGATAAAAATGCACTTCTCCTGGGGGTTCAAATGAAGCAGGAGATGGTTCCATTTTTCTCACTTACATGTAGAATGGAAGATCAAGAATGATTCAAGGATCAAGTTTGTGGTTAGGAGTCATCTATGAAATAATACTTGAGAGGCAAACGAAAGAATTAAAGATCTGTAAGAGAAAATATAAAAGGAAGATAGGAAAGTTTCATGTTCACTTACATTTAAAAAGTAGGGAAATGAATTAAAGCCAGTGAAATTCCTGGTGAAAAGTGATTACAATAGCTGTGCAGGTTAGATGCAATTATTTTAATTTATTGATAAGCAAAATAAGGCAGAAAGTGAACATATTTGCCTGTGGTTACGGAGCAAACATGCAAGAGGGAGGATTCTTCCCCAGATGATTTGACTCAAAAAAGATTGTCCCTTTTTAGGGCATTAGGACCTCCCTACTGAGTTTATTGTCCTCTGAAGTGTCAGAATTGAGAATCAGAGAGTGAGAAAGTGGTTTTACTTTGGAGGACTCCAATGAAAAGGAAACTTAAAAAAAAAATCCTTGTATATGAAGCAATTTTCATAAATAATTCTTTATATAAAACAATTGGCTGGGACGCCTGGGTGGCTCAGTCGGTTAAGCGGCTGCCTTCGGCTCAGGTCATGATCCCAGCGTCCTGGGATCGAGTCCCACGTCGGGCTCCTTGCTCGGCAGGGAGCCTGCTTCTCCCTCTGCCTCTGCCTGCCTCTCAGTCTGCCTGTGCTCGCTCCCGCTCTCTCTCTAACAAATAAATAAATAAAATCTTAAAAAAACAACAATTGGCTGTGAGTCAATAGCAGAAGAATAAAATAATTGCTTAGCAGAAATAGAATCTATCCAGTAAAATTTAGTAACTGAATATATTTTTTTAAGATTTTATTTATTTATTTGACAGAGATCACAAGTAGAGAGAAAGAGGGGGAAGCAGGCTCCCTGTGGAGCAGAGAGCCTGATTCAGGGCTCGAACCCAGGATCCTGGAACCATGACCCGAGCCGAGGACAGAGGCTTTAACTCACTGAACCACCCAGGCGCCCCCTGAATATGTTTTTATGGCTTATCCATCAAAGTCTGTTAGTTTGTTGTTTGGCCCAGATGATGGCGGAGGGACCCAAACATTGACACTGGCATCAGAGAACCAGGGAAATAGAAAAGGCACAGAGGACCACCTGATACTGGGAGGGAAACCTGAAATGATCCAGCGCCGAAAGTGCCAGTGAAGCAAGGAGGCCACAAAGAGGAGTCAAGAACAGTTGAAAGTTTGAAGGAGTTAGTTTCTGATACTGTGAGAGAGGCAGAGGGTAGTGGAAGCCACAAAAAGAGAGCAGTGACGTTGACTCAAAGTAGACAGGTGATGACAAAGTATGTTCCCAACGTGATCGCCAAATGACTTAGCTTCTAGAAATACTGTGTTTGTCATTATATCACAAATATCATAATGGGCCTTTATTCCAACTTATTGGAATATAGTAACTATTCATTACTTTCAACAGAAGACTAAGTGAATAGCCATATTCATAGTGAGGACAAATAAAAGATTGTGACTGTTTATCTTACACACAGAGCAAGGGCTACAAGGAGGAAAACACCAGTTTATAAAATTGTTCTGGCTTTATTGAATGTGAACGTAGTATGAATCTGGGAATGCTAAAAGTATATAGCCTGGTTCTTTTTTTAAAAAAGTATTTATATGTAATCATTTTGTACATAAACATTACATTTTGCTAGTATTATACATAAATAGTTCATTCTATTATCATATTATAAAACTGCCATATGTAACACCATTATATATGGTAATGTATTGTTGAGACATGTTTCTAAACTTTTAAATATACCACCATTTGGGTATATTTTCAAATCTAGAATACTGAGTTTGATGTAATTTAATCAAATTCAATTTGGAAATTTCTACATTATTATGTTATTGTGGTGGGACATTTGGTGTTATCATTATTGTTTTGTTTTGCTTCTTTACAAGAATAGAGCCTCTTTCTTATTTTCTTATGTTTGGAGATCTCTTGCTGGTGGGTCTTGGAAGTAGAAGACCATACTAGCCTAAAAGGGCAGAGCTACCTTCTTCCAGCTTCCCTGGCAAGTAATTATAAAAGCTCTATGGGTTGGGGCGCCTGGGTGGCTCAGTGGGTTAAGCCTCTTCCTTCAGGTCATGATTTTAAGGTCCTGGGATGGAGCCCTGCATGGGGCTCTCTGCTCAGCAGGGAGCCTGCTTCCCCCTCTCTCTCTGCCTGCCTCTCTGCCTACTTGTGCTCGCTCTCTCTGTTAAGTAAAGATAGTCTTTAAAAAGAGTTCTATGGGTCATATGCAAATTATATTAATTTATTGATGAGGAAAGTGAGGACATAAGTGCATGACCTCAGTTTAGCCGATCTCAAGCATCAGTCTGAAAGCCATGGAGGCAAGAAGACGAGACTAGCCAGCATAGACCCCTTCCAGTGCTGACAGTTCACAGAGTGCTGTGATATTTCAGAGCCCAAGATGGTGCAAGCTGAGTGTCTTGTGCTGATAAGTCGTGCTAGCAGTGTCTTCACTGGACTGTTATCTGGAGTTATTTTTGACTCTGATTCTTGCTGTCTGGGATTCATGGTTTCTTCTGTTTTTTTCTGAGCTGGTGTTTTAAAGCACCTAGCAGGTTTTAGAAGCTAACCCAATTAGTCTCAGGAAATTCCTTTTCTGTTCAAATCCTTCAAAGTGTTTCTGTTGCCTTCAACTAAAAACTTTGACAAGTCGAGTAGATAAGACGTAGTTTGGGACTATAACTTGATTTTTCATTTTTGGAATGAAATTTAACTTGTGGAGAGACTGATGTTCTCTATCTCTTCAAAAATTGTTTTTGTTATAAGCCCTATTCATAAGTGAGCTGTAATGTTAAAGAGAAAAAAGGATTTTAAATTGCTTCCTGCAGCAAAATGTGAGGCAGTAAAAAGTACAAACTGCAAAGCAGAGAAAACAAGACAATAGAAAGAAAAGACCGCTCTACAGAGCAGCTGACAAGATTAGTGTGAAAAAATATATGGTCTCCGTTTAAACTGCATATGTGACATGAAAGATGTTGTGACAGGGAGGAAAATGTTTGTTTGCTCACAGCTCCACCATATCCCGACTTCAGCACTTCAGCACACACACATTCACGCTCTTCTGAGGAGGGTTCCATGTTGCTGGGTTGTTTTTCCCAGTTGGGTTCAAAGTTCTCTTCCACATAATAACTTTTCATATACTTGGATACACTATGAGATGGTAGGTGTCCAGATATTTAAAACAAAATTGGAAGAACCTGGGCCAATACAAATAGCTTTGCATAAAGAAAGGGAGATTGGGGAATGGAGGTTGGTAAGAAGGAGGACCAGGAAAGAAAGGAAGATAAGGATTTTCTCAGAGGGAAATTCTTAGTATTGTTTAATGTAACACTCCCTCCATTTCTAATCAGTAGGGTTAAAATCTCCTCTGGTCATAGTGGTTTGTGAGCTGTGTTTGCATAGCCGGTGATGCTGTAAAGCCCCAACACTTGGTCTAAGTTATGCAAAAAGGAGAGAGAGAAGTAACGAGTTGGCGGCCAGTTACATCTGGGCCATGTATTATTTCCATACTTATGTGGTCTTCTCTTTGTGGATTGGACCTCCTAATGGTCCTAACTGAATGAGAGTTTTCAATCCCAGATACTATAGTAAAAATAGGAAATATGAGAGATGTGTAAATCCTCTACCACAGATATTCCATGGATATCACAATAAAAGAAGAGTGATAATGCAAGGAGTGATAATGTCCTACATATAATGGATTTCATTCATGTTATTAATGAACATACGTGCCAAGATGTATGAGGAGGAACATGAGAAAACCAAAGTCCCTGCCCTCATGGAGATGTTTGAAGCAAGAGAAGTTAGAACTTCTAAAGGTGTTGCAGTTATAAATTCACCTCATAATATTCCAGTGAAAGACACCATATTATTTCTTTGTTGTTAACCACAATAATATTATATCTTATTTAGAGCTCCAGCTAAATATAACAACAGGAGATTCAGACTTAAGTCTGAGAGCACTTTCAGCTCTGCCCAGTGTTGAATAAATATCCAGGAAGCTTACGTGGTACCCAGAATGCAGGAGAGGACTGATCTTTCACAGAGTAAGGTAAAACTTCAGAGTCTACTTTGCTTTTACTGCTACCAGTGTTGCTGAATCTGGTCCTCCTTCATATATTGAAGAACTAACTCCCCCAGGCAGCGTTCCTCATGACTCCAGAACTCCCCAGGTCTGTTTTTTTGTGGTCATCCTACAGCCAGTTAACTACCTAGTCAGTCCAACAGATCTTTACCATGAATAGGATTGCTTGGTTGACTGATTTTTTTGAAGCACAAAGTAGTTCATATTACACTATCAGTTTCTACGCATTACTGTAAGACTATAATAATTAAGATAGTTTTGTGTTAGCACGAGAATAGACAAATAGAACAATGTGACAAAATAATAGTCCAGAAAATACTTCCAAACATTTCAAATCAGTCTGTCTATCTATCTATCTATCTATCTATCTATCTATCTATCTATCTCTCTTCCACTGTAGTTAATTGGGAAAAGTTGTTCTTTTCAATATGGAAAGAAATGAACCTCAACTACTACTTCACAACATACAAAAACTTAATTTGTAAAGGACACCAAACTAAATATAAAAAACAGTAACATTTCTACAAGAAGACATAGAATAATATCTTCATGACTTTGGGCATGTGTGATATTGTGATTTTTATTTATTTATTTTATTTTATTTTATTTATTTAAATATGACTTTGGTCTTTGTGTTTCTACCACAGAGCTCCTAAAATTCTTAGAATTTCCTAAATGATGAAAGAAATAAAAGCAGTTTTTATATATCAGTGAGCTGACTTTTAGAAAGCACCTGACCATGGGGGTTGGTTGCTAGGAGAATGAACCATGTGATTGGAGGGTTGGATCTTCTAGTCCTATCCCCCTGACCTCAGGAGAAGAGAGAGGGGGACTGGAGGTTGATTCAGTTGTTAATGGCCAGTGATTTAAACAGTCATACCTGTATAATGAAGCTTCAGTAAATATCCAAAAGGACTGGGTTTGAAGAATTTCTGGGTTGTTCAACACTTGGAGATCTGAAAGAGTGCTGTGCCTGGGCAGAGTATGGAAGCTCTGTGCTCCTTTCCCACATACCTTGCCCTATGCATCTCTTCTAGCTGTTCCTGAGTTATATCCTTTGATAGGAAAGCAGTGATTTAGTAAATTTGTTTTCTGAATTCTAGGAGCTATTTCAGCAAATTAAACAAGCCCAAGGATGGGGGGTTATTGGGAACTTCTGATTTATAACCAGTAATGCAGAAGCACAGGTGACCATCTAGTCTTGCGACTGACTTCTGAAGTATGTGGGCGGGGGTCAACATAGAGGGAGGAGACTTAGTCTGTGGACTGAGCCCTTAACCTATGGAATCTTATGCCATCTTCAGGTAGATAGTGTCTGAATTGAGTTGAGGTGGACAACCAGCTGGTGTCTTGAGGACTCTTGGTGATGTGGCAGGAAAACCTCACCCACATATTGGTATTTGGTCCTAGGACACTATTAGCATGCAGAGATTTTTTTTTAACAAGCTACAAAAAGCACAACCTATGAAATAATAGTTTGATGAATTGTACTTACTTAAAAGTAAGAATTTTATTTCTCAAAAGGCACTTTGAGAGAGAGAAGAGGAAACCACACAATACTCGTGTACAGGATGTGTAAAGAATTCCTGTACTTCTTTTTAGAAAAGTATAGATAAATCTTATCTTTTATGAAGTCACAAAGATCTGTGGAATAAATGAACCCTAATAACATCTCAAGGATCTCTAGTGATGCCTAATTTTCACTCCTGGTTATTGATAATTTTTATTTTTCCATTTTTTTCTCACCATGAACAGGACTTAAAACTAATAAATAAAAAAAATAACCCAGGTCCTGACTGGCTTGAGGAGACATGGCTCCTTTTTCCCTCTGGTTGAATAAGTTCTTCTCTTCTAACTCTCTCCTTTCAAAGTTCTCTTGCTTACCTCTGTCTGGATCTAAATCTCCATATTCATCTCCAGAATAGCTCCTGGGCAGAAGACCTTTTACCCGGAGGAACAGAGAGGAGAGGACAGTTCATTTAGTTCTTAGAATAGAATAAGGGGCGAAAATAGCTCATGTTCTTTCAAGATGGAAAAAAAGACAAATTAATATTTCACCATATTATCCAGAGCACATGCATAGGCTACATGAATTATCTAATTTGATTGATTGGTCAAAAAATTCACAGGAAGATAGTTTAACAACTACCTCTGTACTTTGAGTGAAACTTAGCTGAAGCACTACTAGATGAATTGGCTGGAAATCTACAAAGCAATGAGAGAGAATAGCATAATTTAAAGATATCATGTTTACCCAGTGATCAAAGCCTTCAGCCTTAAACAGAGACTCTTCATAGCAGCTGGCAAAATGGCGCCATACTGGAGAAAATAACTTGAGTGTGGCACGAGATAATCAGGAAGGGATCATTATCCCACAGAAAGGTAAGGGAAATTTTATGTAGGTGGCACAGGTGTGATAATTAAGGCATGCCAAGAATGGTCACCAAATTGAAATTTTTACAAATCTGAAATTTTACTCCAAATTATTGCTAATTTTGTTTTGGGGAAGTAATCCAAGACTTACATCACATAATTCATACTTGAAAAAATAATGTCCAATATATCTTTATTCTTTTTAAAAAGAAAGAAAAAAAAGTACCATATTACTTTACTTTTGAGGTGTTTGTTTTGGAATTAAGAATTAGGGAGAAGAAAATGACTCTTCAAAGAACAACCAAGAGGGTATAGAAATTTAAACAATTAAACTTGAACAAATGTGAACAAAATTAATTCTGACTACCTCTGTACATGAGTTCCAATGGCTGCGGTTGCTTGTTCAGATAGTTACCATTTGTTGTTTTGTCTAAAGATGAGTGGCAACCTTGACCGGCTGACCATACCGACGGCTCCATATCCCTCCTGACCTTCCTCAGGGAGGTCCACTTTTGCCTTTTGTTCTCGCCAGTTGCAAACATTATAATATATTTTATATGCTTCTGTCACTGTGAAAGACAGGCAACTCAAAACATGTCATCTCTTCTGGGATTCGTATCTCTCTTCTCTTCCAGTGTTTGTGACTACTGTCTTATTTCAGGTTCTCATTTTACCCTTCCTTGGGCCATTTCAAGAGTCTTATAACTGGCCTTTCTCATGCTACTCTGCCTATTACCTACTTGTTCCTCTACATGGTTGCTGTGATGATCATCTTTAAATTATAAATCTAATCATATCATTCTTCTGCCTGATTGTCTCTCTCATAAACTATAAGTCTTCTCTATTACATGCAAGACCCTCAAATTCGTAATCAGTGACTCTGGTCACTAGCAATTAGCAGAGTACTTGGCACATGGTAGACTCTTAGTAGATGAATGTATATGGGGTAAAATGAATGTGATCTATGTATGTGGGAATCACTGAGTGATTGAGTGCTTCTTCCACCAAATGATGACCCGTTCTTTAGCAGTAATAAATCTTGCTTGTTTTTAGCAGTTGCTTTAAAAAATTCCAACCTAGAATCTTTTAATTAGAAGAATTAGAAGTTTCTTAATGATGAATAATTTCATCAGATTTGCTGATTAATCCATCCCATTTTACTCAGTTGCTTGGCTGTCATCAATAATTAGTAGTATTAATAACTGTAATGTAGAATCAAGGAAGACAATTTAATTTTAGACAGTTTTTCACATTTCAAAAATATGTTGTTTTAGAATCGATATGTCATCAGCACATGCTCATTGAAGCAGAATTCCAGGGCCAAAGATCATAGAATGTTTTACGCCTTCAGATGCATATTGTAACATGATTCTATAAAAATACATCAGTTTGGACCCAGATGTTTAATGTTATAATCAAGTTACTACATTTAATTGTCATAAAGAAAAGTACATTGTCTCATACATAGTACAGATTCCAATTTGTTAGCTTAAAAACTATGAACTCTCAATTATCACAAAAGATCCATTCATTCAATAAATACGTTTGAACACCTAATATGTGTAAGATACCATCCTAGGTAAATAAATAAATAGAAATGTAAAGACTACAGTCTAATGGAAAAGATGATTATGTAATCAAAGTGCATAAATTAATTTGGAGTTAAATAAAATACCTTCTCTTTACAAATATTGTGATATCTTTCAGCATTATTCTTCAGTGGCACTTGCTGCATATTTCTTTCTCAGAATGTGTTAACTTGTGATTTGTTTTAAACATCACAGGTTCACAGGAGTCTAACACCTTTTCTTACAAGACATTTTTAAGCTGTATTTAGTCATTGTGGCCAAATTTATCAAACCTTAGCCCTGAAACCAAGAAATTTCCATGTATTTTAATTATATTTTAGTTTCTACTTATAGCTTAACAGTGTCACATGACCCCAAAAGTCTCAAGTAGTTTGTACAAAAACAACATTAGGATATTGCTCTACTCTCTCTAATCTTAGACAATTTAATTAACAATATAATTTAAAGAATTCTGCTTCTTTAAATTAAATTAACTATTTAACTTCAAAGGACCCCAAAAAGAGTGAGAAGTAATGAAAAGTATTTTTATGACTTTTTAGCTTTTAAAAGATTTGCTTTTATTCAATCACATTCTAAGGAAGATTTTGCAAAAACATACTTCATAAATGTTATATCAAAATTGTCCTATTTTTGTTTGATTTTTTTGTGGTATGTTTTGTTTATGTTCTTTAAGGAGAAATGTTATATGAAACATACCCATTAGTTTTTATAATTTCTGAAAATTTCTTTTAGAATTCTAATACTTTATTGTCAAAATTTTTACTTGTTTGTAACATTTGAAGTTATTTCTTGATATTTAGTATACCACTTTTATTCAGATTTCATGCCTATCTTTATATCAGTTAAATTATTGATAAAATTGCATTAAAGCAAAGAATATTTTATAATTGCTTTAAAATAATGGCTCATTTTTAAAGTGTTTTACATTAAGAGAGATGAAAACTTTCAAAATGCTTATATGCAAGTTAAATATTTGCCAATACATTTCTAAAAAAATGTATAAAACTTTGTGAGTAATCAGAGAAAATAAAATAAAATTAATAGATGCAAAAATTTACTTTTCTTTATCCAGTTGGCTTAGTTTTCAAAAATGATGGTATCCCACTGTCAGCAATGACCTGGAAGTTACTCTTGCCCACTTTTGTTAGAAGCATAAGCACAGCTTTTCCATGTGGCTTAAAATGTTACATACCCGGGGCGCCTGGGTGGCTCAGTGGGTTAAAGCCTCTGCCTTCAACTCCGGTCATGATCCCAGAGTCCTGGGATCGAGCCCCATATCGGACTCTCTGCTCTGTAGGGAGCCTACTTCCTACCCCCCCCCATTCTCTCTCTCTCTCTCCCTGCCTCTCTGCCTACTTGTGATCTCTGTCAAATAAATAAAATCTTTAAAAAATAAAAATGTTACATACCCTTTAATCCAGTAATTCCACTATTATGAATTAATCCTGAAAAAGTAGAGGCCTTTTTACAAAAATTGTGTGTGGGGTGTGTGTGAGAGAGAGAGAGACCATGTGAGTCTGCACACACACATACACATATACATGTAGATGGACTTGGTCTGCAGAAATAACCGGCAGCAATGGACTAGGGAGAAAATGGCACCAAAGAGTGATTTTAGAGAAGTTTTCCAAGAAACTTAATAATGAAAGACAAGAGAGATAACACATTGGTAGCTATAACGGAGATAAGACTGAGGAATATTACTTAGGTTGGGGGAGATTTAAACCTGTTTAACCATTAACGAGAAAGAAAAAATCAGCAAAAAGTGGAGTAGACAGAAGGGACATGGGTGGAGGAGGTCACTGGGAGACATGGGGCCGAGCGTCTTCTGTGCAGATGGGGGGGTATCTGTGACAGTGAGCTGAGAAGCAGCTCGCCACAGATGGGTGTGTATGTGAGAGGCTGGGGGGGGCTGAGCCGAGGGAAAGAGGATTTCACTGGAGGCAGAGCCACAAATGCCCTCCTGGGAAATGAATTCTTAATAACAAGTACCTCATATACAAAATATTTCAGGACTCATTCCATTTGTATTATAAAGACTGTGACAGTATTCTCAGCTGACCTAGCAATTAAAAAAAAAAAGTTTATTCACAAGCATACCTAAGCCAAATATGACAATAGAAGATAATTCCTTTATAATCTAGACTAGGAATTGGTCATTTTTTTCTGTAAAGGGCTAGATGGTATTTTAGACTTTGCAAGCTATACAATTTATGTCACAACTGTATAGCTACAACATTGTAGTCATAGCACAAAATCAGGCATAGATAAGTCCTAAACAGATAGAGGTGGTTGTGTCCCAATAAAACTTTATTTATAAAAACAGGTAGTAGAAAAAACAAAAACAAAAACAAAAAACAGGTAGTAGGACAAGTTTGGCCAGTAGGCCATGGTTCACTGACTTCTGGTCTAAAATGCAAACTGGTGAAGGAATTCAGGGTTGTAAACTCAAGCCCTGGTCTCTCACAGTGGTTTAAGCTCCTGCTTGACATGTGAGGGAGATTTTCTTCTATTCGTAACAAAGAGCTTCTACCCTGTGGTGAGTCTGGATTTTAGGTAAGGCCCTCCCACTTGAAGACAGCTACTTAAAACTTTGTAAAATGGAATTCCTGCCTTAGTCCCTGCCTTTGTAAAATGGATGATGACCTTGTCTTTAATCTTCATAGATCATAATGAAAATAGCATGCGCATACATAAATGCTCTGAAGTACCATACCGTTCTCACATAAGGAAATCACTATCACTTCTAAAAATCTACAAAATCTAAAAAAAAAATCTAAAAAAAAAGTTCAGTGCCTATATGTGAGACCTTGGCATGTTATATGTAGTCCTTGCCTCTTAACGGGTGTAGGTATTAAATGAGGTAAGAAGTATGCTTAGCCTCAGTGCCTGACATATAGTATATGCTCAATAAACGTCACATGGTGTTATTAAATTTTCAAAGGTCCCTCAACATTGTCAGGTGATTCTGACGCAGAGCCTGAAAGGACAAAGCCACGTTCACCCATAAAAGGCTGGCGTTGCCATCCCCGGCAGGGCAGTTCCAGCAAAACCCTTCCTATGAGCCCCCCAGGCCCGCTCGGCCAGTGGTGTAAGAAATGGGTATTGACAGTTGCTATGGGGGCTAGTGACTCTGAATCTGCATTTTCAGATGGACATCAGGGAAGCGTTTTCATTCTTCTGTGATCTGGAAGCTACACTCCCAGAATAAAAAGGAGGAATCTGTCTGATTCTATGGTAACACAAACGTAAAGGGGCCAGATGAGACAGCATGGCTACCCCAGGGCAGCTTTAAATTAAACCGCCAATGTACTCACCAGCCCTTAGGAGGAACGTTTGCCCCTATTTGTTCAGTATGTGCAGTCTGTTCACCAGACCAGGGAATGCTTGCTGATTATGTGATTCCGCCCCATTAAAGTTCTTCAGGCCACACCGGAGGGGCAGGGTAAGCATCAGTCCGTTTTCCATGGATGAAGAAGGATTTAATGAGGGAGAAATGTGCAGCGCAGGTGCAATTCTGCCTGGCTTCTGAGTGAGTGGATAGGAAACCTCGCTGGGCGGGTGTGAATCATCAGAAGCACAAGCATTCCCCTCGAGAGTCCACCGGCCTTTTCAGGAAGAGGGTGGGCTTTTGCATTTTCTCTTTCTTTCCTCTTTAAAATTAATTCTTTGGAAGCTGTGGCTCTTCCACTGAAATCCGTGGGGATGATCCCCGGTGCGGTCTCACGTAGCCTTCTCCAAGCACAGACCTTTACCTGGGTGCTCGTTATTTGCAACAAGGATGATTAGTCCTTTAGCGTTTAATAAACCATTTGTCTTTGTAATTTTAAATCCCTGGCTTCCGTGGGAGATTTACTTTTGACATAACCCACTTATAAAGCCTGAAGGCAGCGGCGCACGCGCTGTGAATCAGAAGTTGGGTCAAATAATCGACGAACCTGTCCGCTTCGCGTAAGTTCCCGCTCCCGTCCGGTTTCAAAGGGACGTGATTTTTCACGTGGTCCTTTTGTCGTACTCAAAGTCATCATCTTGAACATCCATGACACTGACAGTTTATAAGGTTTTTATTTTTACCTTTCAAGGACACATTTTTTAAAACGATGCTAACAAGAGTGACTTCGCATGACCGCTCGCAGGCAGGATTCCATTGACTCTAAATACCACTCTGGTTTGTGTGGAGAAAAATATCTGACTTCACTTGTTGATTACCTCGGAAAGACAAAGCCTGAGGTTAAAAACATTGGAACTGGAAGGCTGTTTGATATAGGATTGGCATTTTGTATGTTTCGCAAGGACTTTGCTTTAGTCTGCATTTCTGTAGCAGTTATTTCTAAAGCTGAAATTTAGGGTAATTTCACATGTGTGCGCGCGCACACACACACACACACACACATGCTCTTTCTTAAAATGCCTAAAGCGTGCTGTGTTTTACATCCCTTTCTTCTAGTTGGATGCAAAAGATCTCATAAGTCTCAAGAGGTTGTTTGATCAACCAAGAAACAGGAGCCATTGAGCCAGATTGTCCTGGGACACAGGCTGTATTAAGCGCCAGCGTCCCATTTCTGACAAACTGGCTGGGATTAGAGAATTAAGTCACTAGGGTCGTATAGGTTGGTTTATATGAGCCTCTGTATCCTCCAACCTAAGGATACATATCCCTTTGCAACCAAAGGAATATGGTGGGGGCACACAGCGAGTCTAGGTAAGGCCAACTCAAGACTCTTGTTTACACGGGGCACCTGGGTGGCTCCGTGGGTTAAAGCCTCTGCCTTCGGCTCAGGTCATGATCTCAGGGTCCTGGGATCGAGCCCTGCATCGGGCACTCTGTTCCGTGGAGAGCCTGCTTCCTCCTCTCTCACTCTGCCTGCCTCTCTGCCTACTTGTAATCACTGTCAAATAAATAAATAATCTTAGAAAAAAACACAACAACTCTTGTTTACAAAACTGAAGGGTTTGTGTTTCTCCTTCCTACCTAATTCAGTACTTCAGACTGAGGAATCACTCTCAGGACAGAGGTTTTCAACTGGGAGCAGTTTTGATGCTCGGGGTACGTCTGACCATATCTGGGGATATTTTTGTTTGCTGCAAGAAGTGGGGGGTGCTACTGGGTGTGGAGGGTCAAGGTTATGGAGGCGCTCAAATAACCTATCACATACATGACAGCCAAGAATCCTCCTGCTAAAATGTCAGTGGCGTGAATGGAGACGGATGCCCGCGTGCTAACCGCATTCACAGAAACTAATCTCTCTCCCTCCCTCCTTCCCCCCCTCCCTCTCTTTCCCTCCCCATATGTACATATATATTGTGTGTGTGTGTACACACACATATATAGGTGTGTATGTATATATATATGCATATATATATATGTATATACATATGTCTCAGAATGTCTTGTTATTAATTTGCAATAACTACCCTGATCAAGAGGACCAAGATACTGATATCTACTAATGAAGATATTTCCGCCCTCTAGAAAATGTTCATGAGGAGCCAAATTAGAATCAGAAATTTATTTGCTATGTAAAACATTACTTCTGAAGGCGATAATTAGATAATCCTCGTAGAATGTATTACAGGTTGGGGACTTCCTGAGTGTGTTTGTTTATCCCTACAGGAGACTTCCTATTATTTCCTAAGGTTTCCTAAAGTTGCAGCATTTCGAGAAGGAATATGAGTAGGAAATTGCAAGAGAAAGTGATGAGCATAATGCAGGAAACAAGGGTAGCCCGCTAAGGGTGTACCTGAGATGGGGCTCTTGGCCCCGCCTGAATTTTCAAGGAAAGTTTTGTGGATGAGATTATTAAGTTATCCCTGGCGTATTTTGAAATTGGGTAGGTACTTCTCCACCGACTAGTAAGAGGTGGAAGGACAGGCCAGGAAAAGGAAAAAAAAGGAACAAAAAAGACCCTAAAGCCAAGGGACCTGAAGTCATTGGGTTTATCATGTGAGTATTGGACAGAGTCAGGCTGTGAGCAGGTGAGGGAGACATAGGAGCAAAGGGCACTGGCGCATCACTGTCGGCAGATTAGAATACTTTCTCCTGCAGTGTTTTAAGCTCCATGATAAACGGCTTCTTTAAGCAACCCATGTGACCATAGCTTTAGATGGGCTCATGTCATTCTACTTTTATGAGATTATTTCAAAGTTATTAACTCAGTATATTTGAAATTCTTCCCTTAGTGGGTCCTCGTGCAGGTATCATCTACTGCACTTCTTTCTTAATTTTTTTTTTAAAGATTTTATTCATTTATTTGACAGAGATCACAAGTAGGCAGAGAGGCAGGCAGAGAGAGAGAGGGGGAAGCAGGCTCCCCACGGAGCAGAGAGCCCGATGCGGGACTCGATCCCAGGACCCTGAGATCATGACCTGAGCCGAAGGCAGAGGCTTAACCCTCTGAGCCACCCGGGCACCCCTTCTTTCTTAATTTTTAAGACAGAGCATATATTGGAAATTCTGGATGTCTTAAAAGATAGGAAGACAAAGCTCTCTACTTTTTTCCTCTGCAATTTGAGTTAACGCCCTCTATGTGACATTACTATGAAGACCACTCATTAGATAAGAAATTAAAAAAAAAAAAGACAAGAAAGAAAAGAAAAAAAGAAAAGAAAAATTAAGAAAAAATATTTAAAAGAATCGAATGAAATAGAGATTACTTCATTTTTAATTCCTTTGAATCCCACGAATTCTATTTAATTTCTTTGGCCAAATTTATTATGTTTCTACTGGTGCCAATCACTGTGTCAGCTCCTTAGTGTGAAAAAGATGTCTAAGAGAGCATGTTAGCCCATATATAAATTATAATTTGGTGTGTTTTGAAGGTGTCATTTTGCCTGACAGTATGAGCAAAAAGCAGAAAATGGTGATTGATTAATCTTATTTTCTGGTGATGCAGAAATCTAATAAACTTAAAATGTGAAGTGAAATGAAGATAAGGAAATTGAAGTAATCAATATTTCTGGTTGGTGCTCACTTTCATTACAGTGCTAAGAGTCATCATGGAAATAAGAAAGGATAGATGAACGCCCTCTTGCTGTGGTCCAGCATTAAGATGGGTTGAGATCACCAGGTCAGGGATGGGAAAGTCACAAAGCTGGTACCCTTAACACATATGATGATTAAAGGTAAATCATTTTAAATAACTTCAAAACTCCTCTCCTCAAAGATTCCGAGTCCCACAAGAAAGGAACAAAGAACACTGGAGTATGTGGTTTCTTCACGCATCTCAGAAACCTTAGTCATTTTCTAAACCTTCTAAGAAATATTGTGAAATGGATAGAAACCTCTTGAGGAACTCCTTTTGTCATTATATTTTGAAAGCTGTAGTAAATCACGTTTTGCCCTTACTCTTAATAATGAGAACTGCTCTTTTCTGTTGTTCTTAAGCTGTATGGTAAAAATTGCTATCATACAAATCAGAATACTGTAGTGTATCGTTAAAGTAAAAACACATCCCGTTACAACAGAGTTACGTGTTAGTTTTTGAAAAACCAATATGTAGTAATATAAATGTATAGAAACTGATTAGGGGAACATCATTTGTCTTTGTCATAAAAGTTTTTGTTCATAAAAGAAATACACTGGAGAAAAATATACATATAAATAAAAAATCATATTGTTAACTCTCAAACTCTATTACATGTGTGTATAGTTACTTCAACTTACTTTAAGTATTTTATAATTCTAACTATAATTTTATATTATTTTTCAATTATTTCAAACTTTGTATTATATATCTTCATGAATTTATTTTAGAAGTTCTCTAATGCCCTGCTTATATATTTATGATTAGTGATTGATAATGTTTTATAGATGCTTATTAGTTTTTCTGGAAGAATGTAAAATAGTTCTGCTGAGTGAAAAAATTTACTCTATATTTAAATTAGCATTTCTTTGATTACTACTGCAGTTGAAATTTCTTCTGTATTTTAGCAATTTTTATTTCTTCCTTTACAATATATTCATTTTATTTCTTTCCATGTGTACATTGTGAGCAAATTAGTTTCCTCATCAACTTCAATAATACTGCATCTTAAAATAATATTGCTTTTTAAATTTGGAGATCTCTAATAAAATTTCATAATCCTATGGAAATATGAGTATGAAAAGGAGACTACAAAGTTATCTGATCAGAGATATTGATTATCACATTACATTAGTTATGATAAATTGTAAACAATGTATGTGTTTATCAGTTGGGGATTGGTTGAATATATTCTCCAATAACTTATTGTTAGAAAAAATGAATTGGATGTTTAAAGACTAAAAAACTAGATGAAAAACATGAATTAGAAAAACAAGAAGAGAAATGACATTTTTATAACAATTCACAAATCTGAAGGAATATATGCCTATACACACACACACACACACACACACACACATCTTACCATATATATGTATGTACATATATCTGGTAATCTGTTCATTTTTACAATCAAGGAAGATACCAAATAGTTTTTAAATGCCTTTTTGTAGCATTTCCTATATTTCCCCATTTTCTTTCTTTTTTTTATTTAGGGCCTTCTTGATACTTGGATATTTGATTGTTCCAAATTCTAAATATCTGGTATATTTGGATATTTGGATATTTCTTGTCTAGATGTGTCTTTTTCCTCCTTTGCCTGTCTATTCTTCCATGAATACTTACATTGTTAGATACTGTGTGTTTGAAATGTATTAAATATTGTGCAGAAATAATTCTGCCTTCTGACTTTTATGTGTGAAAGCTGTTTTAGCTAGACTTATCCATATGTTCTTTCGGGAAGTTTTTAGATTAATATGGTGAAATTCTACACACACGTAAAGTTCAGTGAGCTCTTGATGGCCAGTGCTGAAATGCGATTTGGCATTTTTTACAATACTGAAACTTGAACTGTATCTCAATTTATGCATGCCATCACGTTCATGGAAGTAAGAGTGTTTATCAGAGAATTTTTAATTTCATAAAAGTCTGAAACTCTGAAATACAACCAAAATATGACATATGGAAATGAAAATAAGGAAGTATTTTTAAATGCCTTATGTAAATTGAGGTTATAATGTAGCTATTATTACAATTATAATTATATAAATTAAATTATACACATGGTACTAGAGTTACTACTATTATTAAGAATGACCCTGAAGTGAAATAAGGAATAGAAACTTCTATATTCTTTCCTTCCTTTCTTTTTTCCATAGTTCTTCCTCCCTGTTTCTGGATGCCTGCCTTTTTTAATCTTAAGAAATCAAGTCCCCATTTCACTTTTTTCCCTTTGACAGTGAACCTTGATACAGTGTACCTTTCCTTCCCTCCACCTCACCCCTCCACTCTCCTTGCATCCACAGGAATGAGGTGGTAGAGTGACCTTCATTCCAGAGTGAATCAGAGTGATTGAAAATTCTGGCTGCACATTAACATCATTAAGGATGGGTTTGTTGTTCTTGTTGTTGTTTTATAAACATGACCGTCACATTTCCTCACCTCCCTACCCCGGATTTTAATCTCACTTGTGTGGGGTGTGGTCCAGGCATGGGTATTTTCAAAGCTCCTGGCGTTGTCGCCTCATCCGGTTTTGCTTACTTCTGGTCTAATCCTGCGAATATAATCCTATTCCCGTTGCCAGAGTTGTGTTTTCAGGGATGGGAAGCTATAACCAATCACTGAGTGACCAACCTCAGGGCTGGGCATGAAATACTTTGAGCCAAAGATATAATATCAGATATTTGCTGAGGGCTTCTGAGGGAGAATAAAAACCTTTCTTTCTCTTGGAGAAAGTTTTCTGAAGGGAATGCCACTCTTACTAAAAGTGTGGCCATTCTCTCCTCTCCCTGAGGATGAAGGCTACTGGGGGAAGGACTGATCTACAAGAATTATGGAGAGGAATCAAAGTTCTACGTGGCCCATGCCTGGTCACATCTCTATGTCTGAGTGTTTTAAGTTATTTGAACCAAAATATCATGTATTGTTTGTGTCATCTCAAGTTTAATTTTCTGCCAACATGAGAACATTCTAACAAATGCAGCTTTCCTTGACACTGGGGTCTAAGACATTGATATGGCTTAATATGTTCCTATAAACCCGAGGCATTTTTCATTTTAATAAAGGTTGCGTAGCTTCCTACTAAAGAATAAATCTTATATGGTAAAATTTTAGGCCAGCAAGAAAATGAGATAGAGATGGCGTCTTCTTTGTATTCCTGTCACGATTTTTATCTAATTGAACATTTAACAAAAACCCATGGAAATAAGACTCAAATGTATATCTTTGTACTAGCTTCTCACTTACTACCTGTATGATTTCACTCAAATTACCTGATTTCCTTTGATTCTCTTACCTGTAAAAATGTACATATGTCATAGAATTATAGTAAGGATAAGATGAAATAATGTAGGTAAAATTTCTTAACACATCAGTTGGCCCATTAGTAAAGATAGGCCATTCTATATTATGTAAAGGATCCCTTACAATATGTATATATGCTTTGTTTCTCTCAGTTACAAAGATCTAAAAGCCCTAAAACCTAAACATAAAGAAATGGAGAAAGAAAAGTTTATTAGCGCTGGTGTTTGAGATGTTGGTACAAGTGCTTACCTGATTAACCAGTGTTTTTGGCTTGATAATTTGTAGATCTATGAATGGAAGCCAATCCTATAGAGTCATGGCAGTGCTTCTGCACCTGAGGGGTCTTGTCCTATTCTTGATTTTAAGCCTGTGCTATACACCTTTTGCTTCCAAAATGGTAATTATTGATATGCAAGGGAAAAATGGGTCATAGCTCCAAAGCGGTTAGGTCTTCTGTTGCTTAAAGACACTGACCACAGACCATTCCTTCTGCTACCTTGTGTGTCTCCTCTTCTGACGTGAAGGATTGGATGGAATCCCAGCCCACCTCACCTGCCTTTCGAACACACTATACAGCTTTAGTAATCTCTCTGATGCCTGTCAAAGCAGGTTTATTGTATAGGTAAAGTCCAAATCCAGACTCACAGGGCACAGAAACATCATTCAGGAAGGTCCATTTGTACTATTTCACCTGACATTAATGGGATATTAAAAAAAAAAAAAGAATTTGGGTGGCTCAGTTGGTTAAGTGTCTGCCTTCCACTCTGGTCATGACCCCAGGGTCCCTCATGGGGCTCCTTGTTCAGCCGCGAGTCTGTTTCTCCTTCTGCCTCTCCCCCAGCTTGTGTGCACTCATGCTCTCTCTCTCAAAAATAAATAAATAAAATCTTTTTTAAAAATTAAAAAAAAAAAAACAAAACTAATATTATGACTTAGAGCACTATTGGTCTATTGCCAGGAAGAAAATGCCAATTTCTAAGAGACTCGGGATAAGTTCCCGGGACACCAGGTATTGTCAGTCTGGGAAACCTCGCATTGTCAGCTAACAGTAGGCAACAATTTTTAAAAGAACTGTGTTCAAGATTCAGAAGCAGCAGGCCATGTTCTCAAGACAAAATATAGTCTGATCATAGGCCAGAACATTTGAAATTTTGAAATGATCTAGAAAAGTATGACCACACGTAGCTGAAGTTCGGACTTTTTCTTACTATGTGGCCACATTTGGTGCATGGATCCAGTGAGTGATGTTATTATTAAAATTTTAATTTTTTGAACAATAGAACAATATTCACATGATTCTGAAACTGGATTATGAAATCCTCAAATACTTACAGGTGTTTATATGCTAGATATTATCAATTATTACGAAACCAATAACTCTGCCTGGGATTCTCCCAATGAACCAGACAAACCTAGGTGCCTCATCACATATTACTTAAATTTTGATTTTTGAGTTCTCTAGTGTAAGCTAACACAAATTTCCAACTACTGTTCCAACTACTGTTATTGTTTAAAATAAATCTCACCTCAGTGACTACTTCCTAAAGTCAAAGTCACATTTTATAATTTGGTAATAATTGTGAAAATTCAAAGCATCAAATGTATCTGAAATATTTTAGTGATGTTTGCCTCCTGAAGAGAGACCAGGACATTTTAAGTCTTCAATTCATCTTCTGTTTTTAATACTAAAATCCTTAGTTATCAATTGAGTAAAAATAATCATGTGAGAAAAATAAGTGGCTCTGGATATTTTTAAGGAAATTAAAGTAAGTGTTTGTTTTATTAGAAATTACTAGACTTAGCCGGGTGAGTGGTCCCCATAGTGAAGCTGTTAACAGTACATGAGTACGGGAAGTGTATGAGCAGTGATGAGATTTGGGAAGAAAAATTTAGGTCTATTATTTATTTATTTATTTGTTTGTTTGTTTATTTAAAGATTTTATTTATTTATTTGTCAGAGAGAATGAGCACAGGCAGAGTCAAGCAGAGGCAGAGGGAGAAGCAGGCTCCCTGCTGAGCAAGGAGCCCGATGTGGGACTCGATCCCAGGACGCTGGGATCATGACCTGAGCCGAAGGCAGCTGCTTAACCAACTGAGCCACCCAGGCGTCCCTATTTTTATTTATTTTTATCCAAAAAAATAGAAGTGAAGCTTTACTCATAATTTACAGTGGGGTTTGTACTTGTCGTCCTGTCATTTCATCGTATTTTACATTTGGTGCCAATATTTCCTTAGCAGAAGAGAAGGTAGGTTGACAACAGGCATTGTACTTATTTGTTAATGCTCCTGAAATGAAAAGTAGCTGAGGAAGAGTCTTACAAGGAAATTTCATCATGAATGTTACTCTAAAAATTCAAGCACAAACAGCAACAAAATGGAAAAGTTGGTATTTATACTCCCTTCCTTGGCCACATTATGTTGTCAAAAAATCAATAATGATTTAATCAGACCTGATAAGAAATTGGCCAAGGAGACAAAATATTATCCCAAAAGTAATTTGAAATGTGGGTAAATCTGCCACTGTTAATAGTAAGCCTGACTTTGTGGTATGTTGTTGATGACAAACTAGTAATAATTGTTCCTATAGAGATTTTATTTTTTAAAATACACATTTTGGAGAGTGCACAAGCTCAAAATTACTTTTTTGACGGGATTACATGATCTGAAATAATTTGGAGCGACTGATGTAGAGGAGAAGTATGAGATACTCTAGTTATTTTCACCGGATTGCTATAGTAAAATCGAAATTATTTATATACCTTTTGTAATGTGTCAACCTTTTTCAAATATGTTATATGTTAACTTACATGAAGGCCTTACAAGATAGATTTTTTTCCCCCATTTTATGAAATCAAGGTTTTGAAAGATGACAAGTTGGCCAAGGGCAAAATTAATAAATGCAGCCACGGTAACCCGGTCCCCTCTCTCCTAATTTCAAATGTTGTACTCTTCCGGTTTCGGTTGCAGACAGTCTGCGTAGATAAAATCGAATTCAGTTAACTGGCAACAGAGATGCCAGAACAAAGTCCTTGTATTATCTGATGTTCTCCATTTTTACTTTTTTAAAAGTAATAAAAGTGTCAATAGTGTATTGGCAGTAAATTCACCAGCCGTTCATGAGATTAACCTTCCTAAAGGATGATCGTCATCTCCAATAGAGGGAGCCTGATGGGCTTTGACAACTCAATTTATCACCGAACAGGGTGCAGGTAGGTGAGGGATAGCACTGCTTGTTTTCTGAGCAGATACTCATTTGTGCCATCTGGACTTGCAAATGATTTCCCTTCCATTCTCCATATCCTACCTCCCCACAGGCTCTGAAGATGACTCTTGCCGCTGATGTCTCACTGCTGAGTTGTGTCAGCATCTACTTGACACTTGGCTTCTCGGTGATGTTCACCCAGCCTTTCCCTAAGGTTCACATTCCCTGCAGCACTTCTCACAGCCGTCCAAGGCCTGTAGACATTTCTTGGAAATTAAAAGAATGGGAAGTGTCCAGCTCTTTCCCCTATAATAGATAACATAGGTTAAGCTCACAAAAAGAAAGGATACTAGCAAATTTAAAAGTTATCCCCTCTTTAAGCAAAGTAGCATGAAATAAAGAGGCTAAGTGTTCACCCTGCAGATATTGACTTGGCATAGACATGAGTATTACTGTGTAATAATTAATTACGTAATAATTAATATGTGATAATTGCATGATTAATATGTAAAACAGTGATCTCAAATGAGTTTTGAAAGCAGGTATAATGTAAATCCCTAATGAATTTTGAATGTCATGAGCACATCCCCATGTCCACTTGCTCATGGTTCATGACATGGGAAACTAATCAGTCTGCACTTATCATACAGAAACGTGTGAATTAGGCGCAGACAATCTGGTTAACATTGATCTTCTGTGCTAGAGAAAATTGTAAAATTTGTACACTGAAAAGATGTAGGTTTTTTTTTTTTTATTAAGAAGTCAGCCATTTTTAGATAAAATGTGATTCCTCGAGAAGATAATGTTACATTTCCCCCTTTGTCATGTTAGGGTCAGTAACAGACAAGAGTTTCCCTTACACTGACCATATTAAAGCTTTCTCACAGAAACTCCACAATGAGCCCCCATGTTCTAATTAATCTCCTATACACTTTTAAGATTTTTTTAAGGGACAGGGCTTCCTGAGCATTTAGTTCATCAGGAGCCTGCCCGGTCCATGGGGAATGGCATCTCCCAACAGAGACATTGCAATGCTGAGCTAAAAACAGCAGAGGGTTTGAAATCCTACCGAGCGAGTTTGACTCTCACTTTAACCCCTAATTTTGTCACTTGGGAGAATTGCTTTATCTGAGCCTTACTCTCCTTATCTGTGAAATGGCAAAATAATAGCTTCCTTTTCTTTTTTTTTTGAGTTTTGATATCTCAGTGATTTTGCATAAAACCTCTAGCATGAGAATGGAGTCCAATCAACTTGTTTTTGACTCTGCAAAGCTGGGCAGTGATCATTTTACCAAGGTAAATGTCATTTAGCCACTAAAATCTTTTTAGTAGAAACTTCTTCAGGGACAGACTAGCCTACCCGGTTTTTTGTTTTGTTTTTTTTTGTTTTTCTGCCTCTCCAGGCAATTTCCCAAATCATTAAGAATTTTGCTTTGCTCCACACTCGGCCATTCTTCATACTCAGCCAGAATGAGCTTTTCAAATAAAAACGTGATTGTGTGGCTCCCTGCTAAAAGCCCTTGCATGACTTCCTATTGTTCTGGGATAAGAGCCCAAATCCATATGTAACGTCAAGGGCCTGGGTAGTCTGACTGCTGTCCACCTGGGCGGAACAGAGCAGTAATTCACAATGTGCCACTGCCCCCCATCCCCACTGTAGTTGGTGACCATCCTTCAGTCATAACCCAGTGCACATCTGTAAGCCTATATGTAATCATCAGAACACCTGGTAATAGGACAGGTGACACCATTAAAAACACACAGGTGATTAGAACATCCATCTGAAACAAATAGGAAAATCTCAATAGGAACGGCGAGCACTGCTAAGAGTCTCAGAAAGGCAAATGCAACGTTAATGTGAATTTAAAGAAATAAGCAAGTGAGACAGGAGGAAGCATTTCAGTTGTTGCCACCTTTCCCTAAAGAATGAATTGCTTTCAAATTATTCTTTTTTGCCTTTGAAAAAAAAATAAAATTTTCTTGTCCCAAGGGGGATGACTCACACTGCTGAAACTCACATGAGATCGATTTGTGGGCCATCCTATCAATTTAATAATTTACATTGGGTAATATCTCTTCAAAGTAGCTGTCTCCACTGGGACATTGAATTAGCATTAGAAGGCTCGGTTGGCAAACAGGGAGGCTGATGTCTGCAGGTGCCGAGAGGCAGATAAGCCTGGTGAACTTCACAGGTTGCCTGTCAGGGCAACTTCTCCCCAGTGTCTTGCAGCTATATTATTATTTTTTTTTTCTCTACAGTCCTCATTTGCAAAGATATGAGCTTATTTTCCAACTCATTCTTACCTCCAAGTTGACCTCAGAAATAAACTGAATGCCACGGGGGAAGAGCTTCCAACAGACACTAATCTTTTATTAAGGCTTATGACTTCTGATCATGTGTTTCTACCTAGACACACATACTTACCCAGATACTGCCTTAGATGGGGAGATTTCATATACATTTCTTTGATCCTATAGAGGAAATAGGACAAGAATCTCAAACTGAGCTATTTTTAAGTTTGCCACAGTTTTGCTGCTTACATAAAAGGTTTTGGTAATATAAACAGGACAAAGAAATTCCAGATGGGGAACTTAAAATTAGAAACACATGTGAGGGACGCCTGGGTGGCTCAGTTGGTTAAGCGGCTGCCTTCGGCTCAGGTCATGATCCCAGCGTCCTGGGATCGAGTCCCACATCGGGCTCCTTGCTCAGCAGTGAGCCTTCTTCTCCCTCTGCCTCTGCCTGCCACTGTCTGCCTGTGCTCGCTCCTGCGCTCTCTCTCTATTTGACAAATAAATAAATAAAATCTTAAAAAAAAAAAAAACACACGTGAAAAGTTACTGTTCTCTTACTGGTTTTAAAAAAACAACAAACTACAGCTGCTTAAGAAAATGTACCAAAAATGTTGTGCCTAAATATTTAATGAATATTAAATACCCCTTCCATTCTTTGAATTAGAAAATTGATTCGAATGTACATAATTATGTGATAAAGTGTTTATATTTCCTTGGCTCAACCACTAGGGTGCACATTAGGTTGAAAGATACGGGGAAATGAATTATTTTTTTACTGATTTTAGTATATGTATTTGAAAAATTAGGTGAGTCTTACAGATACTAAGATTTGTCGACTGCCTGAGTGAATAAAGCTTCTTAATGGAGAAACTTAATAAAATACTGTATGTTCATAAAATCAGGAAATTTTAAGTGCTACTGTACTTTGTACAACTGTGGATAATTTAACCAGTCTTCTGACCTGCCTACCGTATAAAGACAAGTAATAGAGTGAAGTTAATGCATTTTGTGCTAGAGTCCTAACCACTCACTCAGATCCATGGGAACTGATGTGGTGTAAGGAGAAAAGGCTGCTTATTTCCATTCACCTTGGTACAGCTCTTCTCCCCTCTTCTTATAGATAGAGTGACCTTCAAAGAACAAAGACAGGCATATTTTTATGCTTATAAATTACTCAACACTTAATGGTAAAAAATATTAATTTGTTTGGAAAAGTAAAGATAGTCAAGAGGTGGGAGGTAGAGAGTTGCATTCAGGCATATGACTTATGCATCAATGGATTTTAAATAAATAGTGAAAATGGTGACTGTTTAATTTCCTTTGTGCATTGATTCATCGTTTTCTTTTAAAATCTTGTTTGAATTTATAAAAAGAATAAGTCTGTCCTTAGTCATTTTCAGTATCCATCAGAGTGGTATAAAATCAACAAGTTCAAATCAGATTAAGCCCTACTGCCCGCCTAGTTACTCAATATTATGTAGGAGTGATTTGGAAGTTCAGAAAGAGAACATTTATATTCCAAGTCATATTTAAAATTTGTCTCTATTTTCTTTCACTCTTTTAATAGAAAAAGGCAAACTCCACACCCACAATCTGTTTTATTAAAAAAGAAATTTCATTATAGGAAATTATCTCATTTTGTATTCCAGAGCAGAAACATGAAGGCGAGGGGAATCCTTAGTACAAAACACATTTCTGTGTCAAATATTCTAACACGAAGAGTGCCTATTTCATTATTTCAAAATTTATAATACTTATTTTAAGTTTTGGCAATAAAACACGGAACTATTCATTTTTTACTCTTGTGCTTATTACAGCTCTACCAAGTAAATGGATACTTTTTTATACCATAAACTCGAAGATGACTGGAAGAATAGGATAAGACAAATAAGACAAATTAGAGTTTTACCTTAAAATATTTTAAGCTATCATAACTAGTAATTACATATGTAACCTAATTTATATGTTTAAGGAGAGGAGAGCAGCGTGTCCGTGTGGGGAGGGTCCTTCTTTACGGCTGCGTTGATGTGACCGGTCCCCGGGGAATGAACCTCAGACATCACCACGTTCAGTTCTCCAACTTGAACGTGGAGATCGTTTTAAACCGAAGCATGGCAAACGGTATCTATCCCCTAACTTCAGGCCAGAGAGAGCGAATCAGTCTGGTGCTTCCTGTCCCGACAGAACTAAGAAATACTTCCCCGGGACACTCCTGCACTTGGTCTGTGGAAAGCTTATCTGCTAAGGCACAATTCTCAAGCCGTGCAGCGCTGTTTCTATATTGGTGCTGATTATTTATTAATGCAGTGAAAACACTTTAAATCCCAATTAAATTGTCACTGATTACTTGTGAACTAGAAGCCAAGATGCTTGGTTTCCTCCTTCCTTCTGAGAAAATATGAGTGTACCTACCCCCATGCTTGGAGTCAGTTCATAGGAGAAAGAGCATTTATAGTGGAATCAGAAAAGAAAACAAAAGCCAAAACAAACCTGGGCTTGAAACTACCTGTGTGCTCGTGGACACGCTTGCTAAACACTCCGAGCGTCAGATTTCTGCATGTATTACATCAACTTAGACGACTGAACTGAGTTTAATGGCTCATTTAAATTAAAACCTATAACATCTGCATGTATCCCCTAGTACATTCAAGTCTCTTAATTGTAGAGTCAGTGCCAAGAACGTTGCCAGTGTATAGCAAAGCATTGCTCAAAACGAGCTGAGATTTGTTTCATTGATACATACTGGTTGTCTTAGTTTTGGAAACTGTTTTTCTTATTCTGCCGGGCTGCTTTTCCAAGTAGAGACAGCAGAAATTACAGTAGAGTTCCCTTGCCAGCTACAAAATGTTCCATTTTATTCTGTTTTTTTTTTTTTTTTCTTTCTTTGCTTGTTCTGTTTTTTAAACCCCCTTTTCTAGAATCTGTTACATCGGTTTGGAGCCAAGTATATGAAGATGACAAATGATGGAAATCTTTCTGTGAAATAAAAACTTGGTGATGGATCCTTAAAAATCCTGTGAGAGAGAGGTCTGTGAGACTTCAGAGGTTAGGGAAATATTATATAGAAATATCAGTCATATAAGAAAGACTTTTTAAAATACTATGAACCTGGGGTCAGCAACCTACAGCTCAAAGACTAAATTCAATGAGGTTCCGTTTTTGTATAGCCTATAGCTAAAACTTTTTAAAATGATTTTAGAAAATAAAAGGAGCATAACATTTTAGGGCATATGAAAACTGTATGAAATTCATGTTTTAATGTCCATAAAGCTTTATCGGAATGCAGCCACACCTATTTATGTATACTTTGTTCTTAGAAAGTTTAGTGACTGCCATAGGGACCATATGTGGCCAGTGAAGCCCACAATATTTGCTACTTGGACCTTCACAGGAAAAGTTTGCTGACCCCCGCCAATGAAGAGTTGAAGGCAGGGATAGTTATTAAACCTTAGCTCCTGGCTACGTCTTTGGCATATAGGTGTGTGCATAATATGTAAAGGCAGAAAGGATATGTAAACACACTGAGATTATTTTCTCATTATAAACATGAACAAATACAATTTTTAAAAAATCAGTAAAATTCTGTTTACTTGAAACAGTAAAAATAATTAATGTATAAATGACCAGCACAGTCACTGCTTTTTAAAATTTGTAATACCATGAACAAAGAAGTTTACAGAAGAAAGTTTTAGGCTTATGAGTCAATAACCAGTGAGAACTGTGAGGTTGGTCTCCCTCCCTTCTTTCTTCCTCTTTCTTTTTTTTGCGGGGGGAGGGAATTGTTCACTTTTAGACCTGAATGAATTCTTTTATTTCCTTTAATAAAAATGAAAAGTAAATCATTCTATGTAATTATTCGTCCTAGGCATCTGTGATTGTTTATTCTGGTTCAGAGCTGGCCAATAATACCATGGAAATACTTGTAATATGAGGTATGTGATGGCAGATCTCTTCATAATGGAGGTATATTCCTGGAAACAATGTATTTAATTATATATCAACATTTGGTAACTAAATACACTGATACATTTTCTTTCACACTATGAATTTTTCCTTAGGAGAAAGTAAGTCCATCCCATCTACAGAATTTTGTCAAATATAGGGCTGTAAAATTTCATGCTGTCATTTTATTTTGTATTGTTCTTATATGTTTGGTTTGGTATTTGCTGGTTTGTTTTTTTTTTTATTCTCTGATTTCTCTAATTTGAAAAAAAATTACTTACTGCTAAATATATACTCTCAAATACTAAAGGAAAAATAATATATAGTTTGAAAGGAATTAAGAATAAAAAAATCCCCGCAGCATGGTGAGCTTTAAAAGTATCAAGGTTATTTTGTTCAGCAACCCTTTTTAAAGAATCTTCTCCTTCCCTTTCCTTCCCTCCCTCTCTCTCCCTTCCTCTCTCTCTACCTCTTGCTCTCTCCCTGTCTGTCTCTGTCTTCCTCTTTCTCTCACCCCCCATATACATATACACACACGTGCATACACACATGCATATTTCAAAACTGCTATATGCAACAACTAAAAAGTTGTTATAGGGAGGTCGGTGATCCAGTTGATAGAAAGATTTTCGTAACTCATTTGATGAGAAAAGAGAAATCTGCCCCGTCAGGGACTGGTCTTCACTTCTGTTCTTTCTGGACTGGACATTCCTTCTGGCCAGTGATTAGAGTTAACAATTGAACAAAATCACAAAGTGGAGAAGCTTTAAAAGAAAATGGGTTAATGGCTTTGCAAATCCAGTACCCTAAGGAAAATTAAATTGAACATTTACTTGTTCATTGTAGACATTCTTAACAATGCAGAACTGCCCAGTATGCCCAGAACCAAGGAATTGAAATAACTTTTACTGAGAGCCAACTTGGGCCAGACCATGTTAAAGAAGAGGATATTCTGAGGGGATCTGGATTCTGCCCTCTGGGAAATGTGGTTGCAGGAGGAGAGGTCACTAAGAGACTGACCATCCCTTCAAAGGGATGGATCCTATCCTAGGGCAAGCCATGTGGTCTGTCTGCAAATAGCTTCGTGCTTATGGAAACCCTGTATGTGTGTGAACTCCTGCCAAGATGTCAGCCTCACATACTTGTCAGTGTCCTACAAACGCAGTCTCCGCCTAGTACATTCCTTATATATTGAGATAATTAATTTTACTTGTCTTTGGTTTAATTTGTGATTGACAAAACTTATCTCACTTTTACCATTTGAGATTTTTATTTTTTATTTTTTTAAAGATTTTATTTATTTATTTACTAGAGAGAGAGAGAGAGCGAGCTCAGGCAGACAGAGAGGCAGGCAGAGGGAGAAGCAGGCTCCCTGCGGAGCAAGGAGCCTGATGTGGGACTCGATCCCAGGACGCTGGGATCATGACCTGAGCCGAAGGCAGCCGCTTAACCAACTGAGCCACCCAGGCGTCCCAAGATCTTTAGTTTTTGATTAACATCCAGGAACAAAGCCTGAACCGCAGAGAATTAATAAGCAGGTTGAAGTATTTGCCTTTCATGTGTTGAATTAATTCCAGAATGTTATCAATCATGTTGAGATATGATACATTAATTTTGTTTTTAGGTACAATTGTAGGACTCAGTTATTAAAAATAGTAGTTTAGGGGCACCTGGATGGCTCAGTTGGCAGAGCATGTGACTATTGATCTTGGGGGCCTGAGTTTCAGTCCCATGTTAGGTGAGGGATCTCTAAAATAAAATAAAATAAAATAGTAGTTTAATTTTTGTTTGCTGAAAGAAAACTCTTCCTAACTGAAAGAAACTTTAATTGAGGAATTATTTGCTACTTTTAGCCATTAACCAATCAAATTATAAAGTGTTAGAAATTGCAGTATTTTGATTTCAATTTTACTCAAATATACTAAATTATCATCAAGATGAAAATAATTGGCTTTATTACACTTTCAGTTAAAGAATTCCAAATTTAAATATCAGACACAGGGAGTCGTGTTTTATATCTGAAAATTAAGAAAATAGTCATACCCTGTCCATTTTAGCCAACAAATACTTAAGAGCATCCATTGTGGACCAGGTACTCCAGTGATGATAACAAGAAGAGTTTGACAAAATGATATGAAGTTCAGTACCATCATATGTATTGCCAGCCTTGGGGAGAAATAAGGAAAAATAGGTTTGTGGACTCGAGACTGCAAACCAAAATATTTTTTCAACAAAAGCATGTTGAGGGGGTGCCTGAGTGGCTCAGTGTGTTAAAGCCTCTGCCTTCTGCTCAGGTCTGATCCCAGGGTCCTGGGATCAAGCCCCACATCAGCCTCTCTGCTCAGCAGGGAGCCTGTTTCCCTTCCTCTCTCTCTGCCTGCCTCTCTGCCTACTTGTGATTTCTGTCAAATAAATAAAAAAATCTTAAAAAAAAAAAAAGCATGTTGAGGGTGGGGATGGGTGTTTACCCTTCTAGTTCTCTAGGCTGGTTATTCTTTGTAACAGTGTCCATCAAGACATGTTTTTATAAATAGCCACCATGTCTCAAACTCAATTGAGAATTATTCTCATTGAGTTTTCAAGTTTTTAGAGAAGTAAGAACCTAAAATATATATATATATATATAATGATTTAAGTATATATTATCCCCTTTCACCCACTTAAAATGCTTTTTCTAAAAATGTAATAAAAATTATTTTCTGTAGATTTTAAACCCCTCAATAATAAAGAGAATAAAATTTTCCTATTTTTTTCAAACACTAGATGAGTCTTACAGTCCCAGCTTGTTCTCAATCTAGAAAGCTTAGAATTATTGTCCTGAAAACAGAACCAAATTTTTCATGAAAATGTGAAAAATCATCTTATATGAACTATCTCATTTTACCTTATTTAACTTGTGTTTGTTGGAGAATATTTAATAGAGCAAAGCAGAATTTTTCTCTCGAGGACTTACTGTGCTGTCAGACTGTTCTGATTTCTGGAAAGAGATTTCAGGAGGTTGCATTTCTAATTTGCTGTAATAATGTTGAAGGAATATGCTGCCTGATAAATTAGGATATTGCATGGCGGTCCCACATACCATTATATTACATATTGTTGCTTCGCCTTGGTAATTAAGCCAGTGTCCATTAACAATGTAAACAATACAAATTAATGTGGCCGTATATTTAAAGTAGATAATACTGCAAATAATGGCCTGTTTATCATCCTGTCACCCAAATCTACAGTACCAGGATCCTGTTGAAAACAAGAGGTACACAGTTGAAGTTGCAAATTACACATATATGAAAGTTTAAAGTTCAGTTTTTCCAAATATGAAAGTTCAAAGTATTTATAAAAAATAGATCAGCAGGGGCGCCTGGGTGGCTCAGTGGGTTGAAGCCTCTGCCTTCTGCTCAGGTCATGATCCCAGGGTCCTGGGATCGAGCCCCACATTGGGCTCTCTGCTCAGCAGGGAGCCTGCTTCCTCCTCTCTCTGCCTGCTTCTCTGTGATCTCTGTCTGTCAAATAAATAAATAAAATCTTTAAAAAAAAATAGATCAGCAAAGTATTGTATTCTTTTAGATAAAGAGTAAGACAGACATTAGCACTTATACTGTTTCTTTCTACATATTCCTAGAGTGTTATTCTAATATTAATAAAAACAGTAGAGATTATATTTTTTCTGTATTACTTTTTAAAATATAGTAAAATTCCAGAAGTGAGGTGTATCAGTTCCCAGGGTGGGACTCCATTTGTTTTTTCTTGAATGAACATATCCTATTTATATCACATGTTCACTGTAACACTACTTAATACTCATATGTGATACTATATATACAGAGAGAAAAAAATATTTTAAATTAGAGATCATTGGTCTATCAGTGTGATCTCTTAATGTATCTATTCAGGTTTCTATATGTGCTGACATTTTATTAAAAAATATATCTTTTGATATTTAAGGAATTAGTATCAATGACATAAAATTTTATTGCACTAATCATCTCCAGTGTTAGGTATATATTTCCATTCCATTTTATAACCATTTGGGGAGACTAGAAAGAGGAAGAGAAAAGAGAGAAAAATAAAGGGATGACCAATATTACAAAATCATAAAGGCCTAGGAAATAAACATGAGAAAGGTGTGGGCCAAGGAAGAAAACGGGGGGTGAACACACAGGAAAAGCAGAGCCAGGGCTGGGAGCAGGAGAAGGTAGTGGGTGGAGGATACATAAATGCATGTGAAAGGTTCAGTAGAGATCACCTGGTTTCCATTTAGGAGGTAACCATCAGAGAGGTAGGACTTTGATATTCTTCTCTTTGCAATGTTTATTACACAGGACTAATAACTTTTAGGTTTTTCTATTGAAGTTATCTGCAGCTGTGCATTTGCAAGGGTACTAGAATAAACACCTTCTTTGTGCAATGGACTGCCTGAAAAGCTGTACCTGGTGTCCCTAAAAAATGTTCCCATAAGCATATGCACACACACACATACACGACACATAAATAGGCAATGAGAAAGGTATTATACTCACTGATAATACAAAGAAGTATATTTTGCTTGAGGAAACACCATGATAAGCCTCTTGCCACTTGATACAAAAGATGAGATGCTATGGACAGGAACGAAGTGGCCGTCAACATACCAAAGGAAGCAGTGTTCCTTCCCTGCAATCAGGAGAGGAAACTGTTGGTTTTGCTGCTGAAAGAGCAAGATGAGGGAGAGAAAAGAAGGGTCTTGGGGTAGGGGTTGGGGTTGGAGTCTGGGATTTTGTGAGGAGCCACTCTTTGCCCGTTTAATGTGTTTGTCTTGCTGTTGCCGAGTCTTGCCCCATCTCTCTTCACCAGTCGTCAAAGGGTCTGTGCTGCTCATGAGTACTTGTAGTTGGGGATTTTCTGATGGAAGGTGAGACACTCCAGCCTAGAAGGAGCATTATACAGCAGTTTAGCTAAGCAGACGGAAGCCATTATTAGCAAATAAATCATCCCACGGCCCCTCCCCTTCCAAAATTCTGGAGAACTTCCAGGAGGACTTGTCATCTATAATCTGTAGAATTGGGGGTGATGATGGGGTCTCAAGTCAGTTTTACCTAAATTTCTGAGGGGTTGGGTGCTGCAGGATAATGGGTTTTTGGCCAGATCTAGGATTCTCAAGTTATTTGGAGTTTACTTTTGATTTGTTTTTCCTTATTTCATCGACTTATTTTTCACAAAATCTGCCTGAACGTGTGACACACAGTGGATGGGATAAATGCATGTTTCCCAGTGAAGCTTTTCACGTGGAGAAGATAAGAGGGAGGATGCTGTGCCATGTGCTGGGCGCCGGGGTGGCTCAGTGGGTTAAGTGTTTGCTTTCAGCTCAGGTCATGATCCCAGGCTCCTGGGATTGAGTCCCACCTTCTGCTCCCTGTTCATGGGGGAGCCTGCTTCTCTCTCTGCCCCTCCCACCCCAGGCTCATTCTCTCTCTCTCTCTTACAAAAATAAATAAATAAAGATCTTTAAAAAAAAAAAAAGAAGAGTGGTGTGTTAACTGCTTTTGAAGGTGAGTAAGAGCATGACCTTGACTGTCAGCCTGCAATGAGTTTGCAACTCAACTCTTCCCTTTGAGTTCAGGCAACTTTCTTGAACTTGCAGTTCCTGGAGAATATGGGTGGCAGTATTTTCTACTTCGATATTTTAGTGTGAACATTAAGAGAAAGAGTGCATAAAATGTGCTTTAGCATAGTCTTTGGTGCGCGAGTATATGGTATTATTATCGATAGTATTGTTAAATGGTAAAAAAAAAAAAAGTCTCAAAACCAAAGGGGATTTAGGGTCCAGTGTATTTCCCAAATATGGAGGGAGTAAAATTTAAATTAAGCCTTAATGAATGTATAGATTTTATGTAGATAGAAGGAAGTAAGAATCTTAGTTCAATATGAGGAAAAGTCTCTGCAGCTGTAGGCATTCATATATATGGGGACTGAGGGCAGTACCTGCTGAAAGTTCTAGGTAAATGTAGGTTTTTGATGGCAGGAAATGAGATTAGCTCTGAAGAATGGGTCTAGGATATGATAGAGCCTGATTTTTGGAGGAATTTTAGCTCAATATGGGCGGTTAGAAGGAGCCATTATATTATATATCCATATATATTATGTATTTGGGAGCACGGAAGTATTATGAGCTGATCTTGGGAAGTTTAATCAATTGCATTATATAGTCAGAGACTTCAACAAATGACTGGAAGTTTCTGCATTTGTTAGGGAATGAGGTGAGGGGAACTTGGAGTGATTTTGGCTGAAAGTAAAATAAGCTTTTATATAAAGCCACACGTCTGTAGGTAAAGAAGAAAGACTCTATAAGAATCCATATGTACAAAATGAAAAATAAGAATGCTCTAGGGGCACCTGGGTGGCTCAGTGGGTTAAAGCCGCTGCCTTCGGCTCAGGTCATGATCCCAGGTTCGTGGGATCGAGCCCCGCATCGGGCTCTCTGCGGACAGCCTGCTTCCTCCTCTCTCTCTGCCTCTCTGCCTACTTGTGATTTCTGTCTATCAAATAAATAAATAAAATCTTTAAAAAAAAAAAAAAAGAATGCTCTAAGTAAAACTGTAATGAAAGAAAAGCATTACGGTTCATTCATAAATTTGACTCAAGTGTCCTTAATTTATTACTGAAAGATCCAAAGATTGACAAATAAATATTGTGTATATCCTATGTTGTGGAATGAAAGCAATCTTTGTAAGTTTAGCCAGTGGGAAATTGGTCCTGCTGGATAAATAATACGACATGTGCTTGAAGCGTTATGAGAGAGAACATTAAACTAAATAGATATAATTTTGAAAGTTCCACTACATTAAAACTTAAGAACATCTTTCTAAGAACAGACCAACTTGAGGGTCCCATATTGTATGAAAATGTTATCTTTTTAAATATTGGAAATGGTATGGCTGGTTGACTTTTATGGTGAAAAGTAATGAGAGCCCTTTTACGCCAGCCGTATAGTTTCAAGTTACCGAGTTATCAAAAAACAATGGATTTACTAAAGACAGCGTAGGGAGTCCATATCATTAGGACTCATGAGAGTTTGTTATTGTGCACTGGGGATCTGAGCTTCCTGACAGCTGAGACAAAAGGAGAAATGTATTATGGATTATATAATGTTTATCAAAATCATGGAAATTAATCTACAGGGAATTTTTGTTTCTATCCGAATCCAAAGCACTTATTACTCACCATGACAGGTAATTTTCTTTAACTTGAATTTTACAGAACTGCTATTTAAGACAACAATTACATTCAATTTTTTTTTTTAGTAAAAAGAGGTATACTTCAGTATTATCATTTCCTTAAGATAATAGAAGACCTCAACATTTCAACAAAATTAAAATTAATATTATATATAATTAATGAAATTAAAAGGTAAGTGTAGTATATTTTAATGACATTTCTGTAATCTGGACTCCATACAGCTTAATTGAGAGACAGTAAAATTCACTTAGGTTTAATTTGGGAAAGGGAAAAAAAGTAATGTCTTCCATATGCCCTTTTACAAAATGTTGTCTCCTTTCCATTCAGATCTACCAGATGTCATTTAAATAGCACTGATTGAGGGGTACCTGGATGGCTCAGTAGGTTGAGTGTTGGACTCTTGGTTTCTGCTTGGGGAGTGATCTTAGGGTTGTAGGATTGGCCCTACCTCGAGATCCGTTCTCTGCAGGGAGTCTGCTTGAAGCTTTCTCCCCCTCTTCCTCTGCCCTTTCCCTCTCTCTCTCTCTCTTTCTTTCTCTCTATCAAATAATTTAAAAAAATAAGCAGGGGCGCCTGGGCGACTCAGTGGGTTAAGCCTCTGCCTTTGGCTCAGGTCATGATCTCAGGGTCTTGGGATCGAGCCCCGTATCCATCTCTCTGCTCAGCAGGGAGACTGCCTCCCACCCCCCTCTCTGCCTACCTCTCTGTCTACTTGTGATCTCTGTCTGTCAAATAAATAAAATATTTAAAAAATAAGCAACACTGATTGAATGTCTACAAATATCTCAAGTTCTATGGGTGGTCTCCAAATGGTTACACATGTATATTCACAAAAGTGCTAAGAACTTTCTGGAAGGAATAAACACAGGCCCAGGGGGGTAGAGCCTGTAATTGTTGTGGGAGGAGTAGCCAAGACCATAGATGTAGTCATAATGTGAAGACTGTGTTAAACCTCTTCTCACCTGAATGATTGTGGCTGAGTTGTGAGTCCCATCTCCACTTTTATGCCCAGCATGTTCCTTCTGGGGCAGGCACTCAGGGCTTGGCAGAAGGACAGCTCTTCTTTCTGTTCTTTCTGGGAAACTAATGGAAGCCTATTTTCCACAAGCATAGAGAAACATAGTCCCGGGTAGTTATGAAGTGGTTATAGAAATAATTGGGCAATTTCTAGAGTACAGGAAAAGGTGCAATTAATAAAAAATGACTGGACAGATGTTTTCAGCAAAACAAAAAATGTTAAGTATAATGAAGAGTTTTGCTGCGTGACAAAAGGATTTAAATAAAAACTACCTAATCCCGTTTTGATTTCCGGTAAGGGATGTTTTAAAACATTCTGACAGTCTCAACTTCTGTATCCACGTGGTTTATATGTGTTCATTTGTCCAGCTTATTCACTTCTTTAAAAAAATTTGTGTTCTTACTCTATGACAGAAACATGAGTAGCTCACACATATAAATATATCATATTCCAGAGGTATTATGAAGTGCCATACATATATTAATGAATATATTAATTCATTCCATCCTCTCATGGAACCTTTGAGATAGATGATTCTTCAGAATTTATGGAAGGGGAAGATGAGGCGCAAAGAAGCTATGCAGATGGTGTCAATATGGCATCGCTTGGAAGTGTTGCGGGGGGGCATGAAAAGGCAGTTCGATGCTGGACTCAGAACTCTTAAACAATAGGAGACACTGCCTCTTGAGTCTTGACTGATGGGCTGAGTCTAAAACATGGGCAAACCTTTGCACTGCAGATAGAGGGTTCTTTATCACCATCATTATCTCACTATTATTATTCATTATTGTTGTTGGTAATACTTTGCTGTGATAGCCCTGTACTCTATTTCTGATACCAGAAATTCATCTCTAGAGATATGCTTCATCATTAAACAGCTGACAAAATTTCCTCTCCCCTATGTATATGTGAACTTTGTAATCAATTTATTATTTAACCAAAGTTAGCAATTTTCTGCAGTATAGTAGACACTGTTGGTATTGTGGACTGGCGTTGCCCACAAGAGTTCCAGCTCTAAAGGTAGAAATAGATAAGTGTACAATCATCCTATCAAATAACAGGCACTAAAATAATGCTCTTGGGGATTCAGAGGTTGGAGCCCCCGCACGTGTGTGTGCATACACTCATGCACACATGGGTCGTGTGTTATGGGAGGCATTGCACAGAGGGTTCAAGAAAGATATATGGGGTGTGGATTCAGGAAAGGAAAGGTAAACTGAGGCAAAATCTCCAAAATATTTTGAACATAAAATAATTGAGAGTAAAAGCAATTTGCCAGTCTGAAATTGTATACCCTCCCTCAACTTAAAAAAAAAAAAATTACTTCAAAGTTAGTTCAAAACACCAGACTATCTTTTACACCCAGTGTTAATTTTGGGCTTAATTTTTTATACCAAATACAGGCTGGAGAATTAGATGGTGAGAGGAAGCACCTTTGCCATCATTGGAAATGGGCTAGGTATTGTTTTGGCTGAGATGATTTCAAGATACCTCCTTATCGACCATTGAAATCTTACAGATATTACCTAGGTTAACTTTGGAGGTAGTTATGATCGTGTGCTTTGCTGGGTCTCCAGACTGTGTGATTTATTTTAATAGTTCTGCCAAAACTGCCATGTGTGTTTGTGTAGCCTGTGCCCCAAGGAAGGGATCTTGGCTTCAAAGTTTGTGTGAGCTGTACTGAGCAGAAGTTTGCTCCCCACGAGCACAGGGTGTGTTTCTGTTTTGCAGTGAGGTGTCTCCGAGGCCAATGGCCCTGGCTTCAGGGACCGGACTCGAAGCCATTTCCCGGTGCTTCCAATCTGCACGCTGATGCTAAATCAGACTTCTGGTAATAGTGCTCGCTTTGGTAGCACAGATACGAGAATTGGAATGATACAGCCTTTTGGTAATAAAGAGGAGCTATAATTTAACAATCTGAACTAAATTCAAAGAAATGTCTTGGCTGCTACTTGGCATATAATTGTGATGTAGTACTTGTGCAAATAGGTCATTGGGTAATTACTGTGCAGAGCGGTGTTCTGTATGGTTGTCTTATATCATATTGGTAGTGCTACACAGTATGTCAAAAATTAAACTTGGTATTTTTAATGCTAAAATGAGTAAACACTAATCAGAATGCCAGCAGGTACAACATCTTTGAATGAAAATACCACATTCAAACAGCTATTTGGATTCCTTTTGTACATGGTCTGCATAGTTAGCATGATAAATATGAATAGAATTTTCATACTGACATTTAATTAAAATGAAATTACCTATCATTGTTACCCACTACACAGAAGCTATTATTTATGTTGATATTATTCTAATACCATATTAGTCTGAGATTGAATTTGTATCAGTGGCTTTTTATGAATCGAATTATTTCTGACTACTCAGTTTTTTAAAAAGCCAAGGAGTAGATACTTTTTGCATTTGCATATGATACAGCATATTATCCTTTTCTTTAAAGAGTTAGAAATTGAGTAGTTCTGTGTAAATACAATTGTAAACTGTTTCCTGGTTTGTTCCTTTGGCTTCTTTAAATATTTTTTTTTTTTTTTTTTTTTAATTTATTTTTTTTATTTATTTGACAGATGCAGATCACAAGTAGGCAGAGAGGCAGGCAGAGAGAGAGGAGGAAGCAGGCTCTCCGCTAGCAGAGAGCCCGATGTGGGGCTCGATCCCAGGACCCTGGGATCACGACCCGAGCTGAAGGCAGAGGCTTTAACCCACTGAGCCACCCAGGTGCCCCTATTTTGGTTCTTTTATCGTGTCCTGTTTTAATTTATATTTTACTATCTGAGCTAACATTGGGATAAATTTTTTAAGTATTAATATCCCTTTGTCTAGTGTCCTATTAGGTTATTATGGTTGCAGTTACTTTAACTTACCACAATCAAGGTAGCATTTCATAGGCAGTAGAAGAATATTTATAATCCATCCACCCACCCATCCATCCATCCATCCATCCATCCATCCATCACTCCATCCGTCCATTTACCCACCCAACCATCCATCTACCCATCCATCTCTCCATCCATCCATCCATCCATCCATCCATCACTCCATCCATCATTCCATCCATTCATTTACCACTCATCCATCCATCCATCCATCCATCTGTCCATCCACCCATCCATCCATTTACCCACTCAACCATCCATCCATCCATCCACCCATCCATCCATTTACCCACCCAACCATCCATCCATCCATCCATCCATCCACCCATCTGTCTCTCCATCCATCCATCATTCCATCCATTCATTTACCACTCATCCATCCATCCATCCATCCATCTGTCCATCCACCCATCCATCCATTTACCCACTCAACCATCCATCCATCCATCCACCCATCTAATCCATCTATTCATCTATCCATTCCTTCTTCATGTACTGTGGTTATCCAAGGCTAACATAAACTAAAAGCTATCTGGACTTCTGTACTGTAAATCTCCATTTTAACAACAGCAGTACAAATCCCCAATATGCAATTCAGAACTTCCAGATACTTGGTATTTTAACAGTTGCTTCTATTGACTATTATAGCACAGTGTAATACTCTATAAAATCACTTTGGCAGAAATTTAAGTTTTAGTTCTAAGGAAATGGCCCTTAGTACAAACAGGAAGAAATGTTGATGGCTTACACTGTCTTCAACTTTCCAAGTTAAGCACAATTACTTATTGTGATTCTGACTTATTCTTTTGGACAGATAGTTATATTGATAACAAAGGAATAACATGGCACAGTATTTGTGCTCCACTAAATGTGATTATGAATTTTGAGAGTGAACACTTTTCCCTTAAAAGTCATATATTTTTAATTGGGCGAATACAGGCAAAGCAGATTCCTCTGATTTAAACTCACACTCAAGTTTGCATTTATTCAGTTTAACTTAAAAACAAAGGGCCAGTTCCTTTCTACACAGCAAATAACTAAAATAGCAAATGTTATGCTAAAATAACAAGTATTATGCATCCCTTAATTTTTAGTTTAGAGGAAATCAGCTGATTCTAAAGCATTGATTATGGTAGAATAAAAGCAGAATATATGAGTGGTAGTAAGTATTCATCCATGGGATGGCACATACCAACGAGGAAGGAAAAAAGAAAGTCAACGATATCTAATATATAAACAGCTACCCCAGTCAGTCAATCAAAAACCATCTGGTATTATCTGTTTCAAGTTCCTGTAAGGATTTTCAATGAGAGGAGAGCGTATCATTCCCTACCACCCAAACTCTACTGAGTTTATCTGAAAGAGACTGTAAGTAACAAATAAACTGTCAGCACTTTAAAACCACCTTATTTGTCATCTTAAAATTTGAGATAAATCAAAAGGAACTATGATACAATTCTTTTTTAACTTCCATGACCTTGAACATCTTCCTGAAATTTTTGACATTCATTTACTGCAAAGGAAATTTCTGATAAGGTGTTATTAAATGTAAGAAACTTGTGCACCTGACAGATGAGGGTTAGTTGATGAGTAGATTTCGATTTTCAGTATCCCCAAATAACCAGTAACATTTGTAATATAGCATCATTTTACTGTTAGGCTCTAATGTGATGGGAATTTTTGACTTGCGTTTATTTACATTTTGTGTATGCATTTGTTTTTTTTAATTAGTGATGCCACAATATAAGAATGTGGCTTTATGCTATCGATTATGAGTAGCCTCATAGGTTAAGTGCTATATTTAATTTCTTATTACAGCTACAGATTCTTGTGACTTAGAATTGCCTTAGAATGTAATAATTCTAGCAACAAAAGAAAATAGATTTATATGGACCAGAGATTCATCTGTTCTCTTTTTATAAAGAGAAAAACAAAAAAAGTGCTCATAATTTGAGACATTGCTGTCCACTTGAAATGCTAAACAGCTTCCAAAAAAAAAAAGAAAAAGAAAAAGAAAAGAAATGCTAAACAGCTTCTAGATTAAGACATATATGAATATTTTTCTTAATTCTTTCAAACAAATCAAGTAAATTATAGTCAGAAGATATGTGATCATTTGTCTTAGGATTTAATTTTTGACAATGCCTTTTAATCTTTTGAGTTCATTTTAAATTAGAGGCCACCTACCTTATTAATTGCTTGTGTTTATCAAATGATGTGTGATTATTTGTAGATAATGATGCATTTTTAATGTAGATTTTTTTTTTCTGTATACCTCAAGTTACTTCATAACATTTTTTAAAATTATTTTCTTTTGATCTTCAAGTAACAGAGATAAAGCCTGGTGCTCTACTTTCTCATCATTTATAGAAATTAAGGGACAAAGGAAAGCAGTTGCATGAGTGAGTCAAAGTCAGATTATGTGTCTCATCAGAGTCTTTTATGCAAATACTGAACCTTGTCCTCTTTCATTGACATTTCATTGTTGGAGATCCTGATGTGCCTACCAGAGAGGACACAAGAGTAATATTGATTACTTAAATAAGAGAGGCTTAAACCAAAATGTAGTGCTGAGAATTCAGAATACCAAAGAGTGGTTAAAAAGTGTAAAGGAATATCATTATAAATCCACCCATGATGGGAGATACAAATCACATGGTTGTGTTTGGCTATAAGAATTTGCTAGATTCTGCTGCTAGTTATACTGAGTACATCTCGGTGAAATATGTGGACTTAAGGGATAAAGAATATGTTATAAATTTGTAACTTTCCTGTATCATGGGAATTTTTTTTTTTCAGTAAAAATGTCCTTCAAATACTGTTCACTCCAACTATTGCATGGTTCCCCCCAAGCTCCTCCCTCCTTTTAGACCTTGAATTGTTTGTTTGTTTGTTTGTTTGTTTATCAGTGAGTGAGAAAGAGAAAGAAAGAGGACAGGCAGAGAGAGCAGCAGGCAGGGCAGGCAGAGGGAGAAGCAGACTCCTGGCCGAGCAAGGAGCCCAGTGTGGGACTTGATCCTTGGACCCTGCGATCATGACCTGAACTGAAGGCAGATGCTTAATTGACTCTGCCACCCAGGTGTCCCAGAGCTTGAACTGCTTTATCCAGAAAGCTCTGCTGCTCTTGTTCTGTCCTAATTACCCAACTAAGAGAGGCTATCAGCAGAAGAGCACCAAATTCAGAGGACTGTGGGTCTTGTTCATTCATTGATTCACATATACTTTCAACACATATTTAGAAACCAGTCAAACTGTAATCTCTTAATCAGGTGGAAAATTTCATTGCTTACTCCTTACTATTGTTAAAACTACATCTTCCTATCCTGTAGAGTGGTGAAGACTGATAAACATTTGTATTTTCTTAGCCCTTTTTCTTGTATTAATATACATTTTAAATGTATATTTACATTTTTAAATGTACCTACATTTTATTTCATTAATTTTTTTTTAAGATTTTATTTATTTATTTGACAGAGATCACAGGTAGGCAGAGAAGCAGGCAGAGAGAGGAAGGGAAGCAGGCTCCCTGCTGAGCAGAGAGCCGGATGTGGGACTCAATCCCAGGACCCTGGGATCATGACCCGAGCCAAAGGCAGAGGCTTTAACCCACTGAGCCACCCAGGCGCCCCAAATGTACATACATTTTAAATGTGTATTTACATTTAAAATGTAAAATATTTTAAAATGTAAATATTTAATTATAATGTTTGAATTTCCTTTGAATATAGAGGTTTTTATAGGTGCACTACATTGAAGTTTAAATTTAGCAATTGACTTTCTAAGAATAATTACTAAAATTTATAATTATTCAGACAACAGAAACAAAAAGGTAATTATGTATACTAAGCTTTAAATTCCACAGAAGTATAAATTTCAGTATACTTTCCCGTCTTTTCGTGTAATCTTTCTGAGAATCCTTGAATAATGTGACAATAGTATCAAGTCTAAAGAAAAAGAAAACATTTCTCATTCATTCCTTTTCTTGCATGTTGTGCCTTCCAATGGTTTGTTTTTTCTTTTTCTTTTTTTTTTTTTTTTTTGTATTCCTTTTGAATATTTTTTTCAACAGCAGCGGTTTATTCTAGTAAACAGGTACTCATCACATGATCTGGAAAGTACTTATTTCTTCTCAATCTGCCACAAATACAATTAAGCTGTTCTGTTTCTAGGGTTAGCCATTCCTGTTTTCCGAAACAGGAGGTCTCTAAATTTCTAGTTTGAAACTAAACTGTTTTTTCCTACCTGGCTCTTTTGTGTTTAATCAAAACATACTATATGGTTGCTATCATACTGGTAGACAGAATTTCCAAAAGTTGAAGTTCACGTTGCTCACGTCAGCTTTACTTAACGGAGTACGCACAGTGAACTTATTCAAAACAATGTACTATTGTCACTGGAGGTATTTTGTATATGAGAAAGATGACTAACATTTTTGAGTGCAGTTCTGTTGCAAGTTATGATTATCATGATTATTAAATTTGTAGCTAAATGGATCCTGGCTTTATATACTTAGTTCAATTTTAATTATATTTTTCATACTGGAAGGAAAATATGTTGGTGTTGAGAAATAAAAAATGTCAAAAACATGAGTTCTTATCTCAAAACAGATTTTGTCATCATAGGGATCTTATTTCCATACCAATAATAATGTCATGTCACTTCACTATCAGTATATTATGCAGGTAAAATAGATGAAATACATAATAATTAATTTCTTAAATTACAGTATAGGCTTCTGAAAAATCACTATTCAAATGCTATAACTTTTCTAAGAAATCAAAACAGATATTTTGTAAATTTCAGAATAATTTTACAACTAATTTTAAAGCCTTCACTCCCTAATCGTGTATATTCCACGTTTGGAAAACACATAGAAATTGTAGGTGTTTGGAGAATAAACTGGTCTCATTTCAGGAGACATCTGGGGGAAGCATCTACCACAATAAATTATAAGATTCCCTCAACTGGGGTAACGGTGGGCCTGGGGTGGTTAGTGTATGCATTTTTGGAAACGTGTTGAGAATACTTGAATATTTCTATTTGAGAATGTTCTACCTGACCCTTAGTTCATTACTTTAGCAAACATTTTAGAATCACTTACTCTCTGCAGACACTGTTGTGTTGGCGAATACTAACTGATCTGTGCCAGAAAGCAGATACTATTGTTGTCTCATTTTACAGTTGAGAAAACTGAGGCGCAAAAGTAACTTGTGCAGAGTCATTGGTGTGACATGTTGGAGCTGGCATGTGAGCCCAGGCAGTCTAGTTCTGGAAACATTGCTCCTAACTGCCTCATTCCGTTGCTTCTCCATGAGAAGGTGTCACAGAATCATCCTTATCTTCTAGGTCAGATAAAATTTACTGTGGTTAGGCTTTTTGCTGCCCTTCTGAGACTTTAATGGTTTTTTTCTCAGCATGTGTGTGAGTCTGAATATATCAGATCCATTCCTCCTAATGTCCTTTATGTAGGTTCGCAGCAATAAAAATGCTTAAAAAAAAAAAAAAGACTTCTTACAGTTACACACCGATAAAGGAATTTTGGTTGTCATGTCATCAAATTGTATAGGCTATTATATCAACATAAAAAATTAAAATACAGGAGTAAAAGCCCTATCTTATGCGTCCAGGTAAGACTTTCCTGTAAAGCCAGAGATTTTAAGAGTTTGTGGTGTGGGTTAGACAAACGGATGTTAGAAGATAGCATTCTATGCGAAATCTCAGCTCACTTCTTTAGCAAAGCTTGTGAAAAGTATGCAGCTCATAAATTGGGGCGCATATCATTTTGACTTGTCATTGTTTTTCTTTCTTACTCTCTTCAAGCCAGACTTGACCTACGTGTGTATATTTAGGACCCGATTCTCTTCTATAATAATTGAATATTCTGCTTGATGTCTATTAATATGAAAACCTTGAGTGGGCATTGAATCTGATTTTATTTTAGCATGTGTTAATAAAAACAGTATTCTGTGTAGCTCCTCTCATTTAGCCAGATAGCAGATAGCAGAAAGCATCATGAAATCATGAAATCATTTTCATCATTGGGGCATGTTTGTGTTGTGACTTTGATTCTCATCTGCCTTGAATTACACCATAGTTCCTGCTCCATGAAAGAATGAAGACGCAAACCCATTCCTTTGGTCTCACACAGTAAAAGTTTCCATTTCCTCTAAATGTGCTATAGGTAAGCAAAATATTTTTAAAATTTATATAATGTTATACACAGTAAGAAGGAAGAGGTAGCAGATTAGATAGAGCCTTTTGAAATGTTGTGTATATTTTTGTACCACTGTTACAGTGTGGATTGATCTTCTTCACTGCTCACTTCCAGGATCTGACTCTGTGATCAGATATATTTTTTTTTCTTCTTTGAGCACATTGAAGGTATGGACAGTAGTTCATGTGGCTTTCACAGTAGTAGGTTGATTTAACTGATCAAAATTTAGAGTCATCTGACTACACCAGCATGAAATTACATGGAAAGGAATTTTCTATTTTCACTCATACAGTTCCCTCAAGTTTCTTTGATTTTCTGAGTTCAACATTAGAGCTTTTTAAAAAAATCAACAATAAATAAGGAAAATACAAGTTATTTTCTAAATGGCTTGATTTCTAGGGAACAGGAAAAAATGCAGTTATATTGAAAAATTTTCTGATTTTTAGATCAGGTGATAATTAAGAAGTGTTTACAGCCAGACTAACAGGCCAGTTTAAAAATGATTTCCAGGGGGCACCTGGGTGGCTCAGTGGGTTAAAGCCTCTGCCTTTGGCTCAGGTCAT
>ML099187.1:0-33874 GCA_003697995.1 Taxidea taxus jeffersonii
GGGTGGGGCAGGGGTGAGGTGGGACCGAGGCAGGTGAATACCCGGTGGGACAGGGGCTGTGCAGGCTCCCCTGCACAGGGCCCAGGGGAGCTGGGCCAGGAGGGCTCGGGGTTAGCCTCGCGGGGGAGGAGATGGGGAGCAGGTGTGAAGGTGGGAAGGCAGCAAACACCTGGGCCCTTGAAGGCTCTTCCCTGGGAGGGGTGGGGCAGGGGCGGGAGGAAGCGGTGACCTGGCCTTTCTTCCAGATTCTGAGTCCTCCAGGTACCAGAACTTCAGCAAAGGTGGGTGGGATCCTGGGACACAGGGGCTGCGGTGGGGCCTGCGGGCCGAGCGCTCAGGCCTAACCCTTGCCTCCTCCTGCAGGGAGCAGACACGGACCCAGATCCGGCCCCCATGCAGCCTACACGTGAGTGGCCTTCTCTGGCCGGCGCCTCCCCACTCCCCCTTTCCTCCCCAACATCCTCCCTTTAGGAAGGCTTCCTGCCCTAGAACCCACTGGCCCAGGAAGGTGCTCAGTAGCACCACTTCCCTTCAGGGAGGCCATGTCCCTCCTTTGCAGGGACAGGGACGTGGCTCCGCTCTAGGACATCACCCAGAGATAAGCTCCATGAGTCCCAGAGATCTAGGGCCTCAGGGATGTCTCTTTATCTCACGGATGGGTAACCTGAGGCCCAGGGAAGATGGAGACTTGCCTAGAGTCACAAGTCAGCATGGCGGGAGCCGCGCAGGGTGGCTCAGGGGCCTGGGGGAGAGGGACAGAGGGACAAGAAAGAACCAGGGGGTGGGGGAGGTGACGGCTAGAGCATCCGCCATGACCCCCTCAGGCCAGACCCCGGCCTGCCCAGCCACCTCTGTGTCTGTGTCTTCTTGCCAGAGACCCCATTTCCATGGACTATTACAACTGGGGGCAGTTCCAGAAGCCCCGGGAAGGTGAGGGGGAAGGGGAGGAGGGGGCAGGGAGGAGGGGCTGGGGGCCGGGAGCGGTGGGGGCAGGGGCCCAGGAGCAGAGCAGGGAAGGGGCAGAGCAGCAGGGGTGAGGGAACAAGAAGGGAAGCTAGGAGCTGGGACCAGGGGCAGCGTCACGCAGGGTCCCCCTCAGGGCTGGGCAGCCCCCGGTGAGTGCTGTGGGACCTCGGAGGAAGGCCCTGGGCCAGGCAGCCATGCTCCCACACTCTGAGCCCTACAGGCTCTAAGGAGGCTGGGATCTCTAGACCTTAACACCTCGGCTTTACGGAAGGAGAAACTGAGGATCAAGGTGGGCAGGGCCTGCTCGGAGGAGCTGAGGTCCAGGCTTGAAGCCCACTCCTGCCCCCGGCTCCTGCCTGGGCCGCCCTGGGCTGCAGGGGTGGGGCCCATGGCAGGCAGAGAGAGAGGTCCTCTTCTTCTCCCCCCACCCCGCCCCTGCTGAATATGGGAGGGACCCTCCCCGCTTGAAGCCCCTTTGGCACAGATGGATGCCTCTGGGTGGGGCAGGGTTGGAGCTCAGCTCGCAGGGGCGACAAGGGGGTGCCAGGCTCTGCTAGGCCACATTCGGCCTAGGCCCACCCTGCATGCCTGAAGGTTAGGGCTTTAGGACAGCCTAGGCCTGCTTCCTGTCTCTCCTCGGCCCCCAGCGGCTCTCCCTGCCCCTCACTGCCCGATAGCAATGGGCCTTGCTCCCTCCAACTGCCCAACTGCCCGATTGCCAACCTGTCCCCTAATGTCCCCTCCCCCGTGCATCTTGGACGACCAGGAAGGAGCCCAGGGTGGAGGCCGCTGGAGCCAGGCCAGCGTCCACTAAGATTCTTCTCCAGGAGAATGTTCCGAGCCCCCGTGGGGACACAGAGGGCAGGAGGCTTGGCAGAACAGGCCAAGACAGGACGGAGGGACGAGGAGCCAGGCCCGCCGGGCAGGGCCCCCCAGCAACCTGACCCTCACCCCTTCCCTGGCAGATGACGACAATGAGGATGCCAATTCCTATGAGAATGTGCTCATCTGCACGCAGAAGGAGCCCGACTCAGGTGAGGCTGCCCGCCTGGGGACTGCCCGCATCGGTCAAAGTCACCGCCTGCCTCCAACCCAGAAGGTTCACCCTTTGCTCCAGCACCTGGATGAGGCCCCAGGGGTCCCGGCCTCAGTGATGCGCAGACAGGGCCCCTTCTTCCCCTGAGGGGCCTGACGACCAGCCACGGTGGCTGCCGCCTGCGCCAGCCCCTCTCCCGGGGTCTCCTTGCAGGTGACGAGGGATCCGAGGATTACCAGAACTCCGCCTCCATCCGGCAGTGGCGGGAGTCCAGGAGGGCTGTGGGTATGTTGGGGCAGAGCAGGGGCTCCGGACTGGGGAGGGCCTGGCCTGGGAGGATCCGGCAGGTGGGGTGGGGAGAGGGAGGAAGGGAGCATCGGTCGTGGGTGGGGGGCTGCCTGGGAGGATGGGGGGCGGGCAGGCTACCGTGCAGCTCTTGCAGCTGATTTCACAGCGAAGCCTCTGGCCCATCTGTGGCCACAGTGGCCTGGAACCACGCCAGGCCCCCCGGGCGGAAATCTCTGGCAAACCCGATACGGGACGGGTGCAGTGTTCCGTGTAGCATTTCCTGCAGGCTGTTTTGTGGCATCTGGGGGCCTGAGCCCGAGCCCCTGGCTGGGGGAACAGGTGTGGGTGTGTCCACATGAGCCGTCTGCCCCCCACCTGCCCACTGGTCCACAGAGCGAGCCCCGAGGGAAGAGCCTCTGTCCCTGGCAGGCAGCCCAGACGAGGACAGCGAGGACCCCGATTACGTGAATCAGAGCGTGGCAGCCACAGAAGCCTAGGAAGGCTCTGGAAGGAAGGTACAACCGCTCCTCTCCAGCGGCCTCCGCCCAGGGTGGTGGACCTCACAGGCCTGAAGGGGCCCCATCCCATCCCAAAGGAAAAACAGGGCTAGGGGAGCCACACGGGGGTCCTGGTGGGGGGTCAAGGGGTAGCACCCATGGGTGCTGAAATGAGGGACTCTGTAGGGTGTTGGGACTGAGCTCCTGAGCTGTCCGTGCCCACCCTGCCCCCAACGCCACGGCAGGCCTGGTGACATCACAGCCCCACGGCAGCCACAGAGGCCTCAGTCTGCTGTCGGGGGTGTCAGGCCGGGGCGGCTGGTGAGTTCTGGGGTGAAGGGATGGGCCCCAGGTAGCTCTCTGCAGCCCCGAGCGAGTGACTTAACCTTGTGGGACTCTTTTCCTCACTTGCAAAATGGAGCAAATGGGACACAGCACGTGAAGGACACAGGGATGGGGGCAGGGGACTTGGGGGTAGAGGACGGCGTCCGTGAGGGTCGCGGCTGGACCTGCTCGGGCTCCCCAAACACACGGGGTGCTCAGCCTTCCGCCCCGGGCCCCACTTAGAGTCAGCCAGCTGTTGGGGCCCCGGCTGTAACACCGTGCGGGCGGCAGGACTGACCCCAGAGGGCTCTTGAAGGCTGGTGGGCGGGCAGCTCCTGGGCTGGGAGAGGAGGCCTCGGAAGCATGGGCCCACCGCTCACGCTCCCCGACATCTCCCAGGCCTCTGCTGCGGGGGGCAGTCAGCCTCAGCTGCTGGGGACCCAGCAATGAACAAAATCCGCCCGTGGGTGCCCGGAGCTTGCAACTCTTGATCTCAAGGTTGTGAGTTCGAGCCCCACATTGGGTGTAGATCTTTTTTTTAAAAGACTATTTATTTATTTGACAGAGAGAGATTACAAGTAGGCAGAGTGGGGGGGGAAGCAGGCTCCCCGCTGAGCAGAGAGCCCGATGTGGGGCTCGATCCTAGGACCCTGAGATCATGACCTGAGCCAAAGGCAAAGGATCAACCCACTGAGCCACCCAGGCGCCCCTAAAATTAAAATCGTGAAAGAGAAAAAGATCTACCCCAATCCCTGACCATTTAGGGCGTCACTCTGGTGAGAGTGAAGACACAGATGGCTGTGGGCTGAGAGGGAGGACAGGAAGGACAGGTAGCATGCGAGGGAGTGATAAGCCCCACAGAGACAAACCCACAGGCAGGAGGCCCCGGACGGCGGGGCTGGGGTGGCCAGAGCAGCTGGGGGTGCTCCCTGCCTGCCCCGCTGGGGGGAAGGATGTGCAGGGGGCAGATGACAACAGGGGAAGAGGCAGCCCTGGCCATGCAGCGGCCCCTGGGTTCTCTGAGATGGGTGGGAGTGCGGCCTGGGATCCTGGGAACGGAATCCTTGGCTGCCGAGAAGGGAAATGAATTCAGGGGGCAGCAGGGGTGCACAGAGACCAGTGAGAATCCAGGTAAAGGGTGGAAGCAAACATGCATAGGGTTTTGTTTTGTCTCAAAATTTTTAAGTTTATTTATTTTGAAGTAAGTTTAACACCCAACATGGGGCTCGAACGCACGACCCCAAGATCAAGAGTCACACCCATTCCCGACTGAGCCAGCCGGGCGCCCCTTCTCCATGTATTTCTGAAATTTCTTCTTTGATGGCTTTGTCGACGCATCAGTTTTTTGGTATCGTATTGTTGGTTAACCTCCGCGTGACTGCATTTTTCCATTTTTCTGGTGATTTCGGGCTTCATACCCTTGTGGTTGGAAAAGATGTATGGTCTGACCTCGATCTTCTTACGTTTATTGAGGCTTGTTTGGTTGGTCCGTTCTGAAGAATGTTTCATGTGCACTTGGAAACAATGCGTATTATTGTTGCTGTTTTTTGTTTTCTTAAGATTTTATCCATTCACTTGACAGACAGAGATCACAAGCAGGCAGAGAGGCAGAGAGAGAGAGGAGGAAGCAGGCTCCCGGCTGAGCAGAGAGCCGGACGCGGGTCTCGATCTCAGGACCCTGGGATCATGACCTGAGCCGAAGGCAGAGGCTTAACCCACGGAGCCACCCAGGCGCCCCTGGTGGCTGGTTCTGAAGGCGGAGCCCACGGGATTCACTGATGCGCTGGGCGTTGGGGGCCAGGTAGAGAGGAGCCCTGGGCTGCAGGTGTTTTGGCTGAGCAACAAGAGGATGTTACTGTCCCCAGTGAGAGGCTGTGGGCAGAGCTGGCCTCATGGGAAAGCCAGCTTATTTCTGGATCTGCTCGGCGGGAGCTGCTCACGCGGGGCCAGATTAGGAGCGTTGGACAGCAGAGCCTGGACTGAGGGAGAGGCCAGGCTGGAGACACAGGTGGGCTGTCATCGTTGAGAGTGACAACTGTCAGCCCCTGGGGGAGCCAGGCCGAGAACAGGGGTCGGAGGAAGGCACTTGTGGAGGGTGTGAGCAGGCACGAGGCCGGGGGAGGTGTACCGAGCCCTGGTGGGCACTGGTGAGATTCGGCGGCGGTGGGGGAAGGACCTGCTTGTATTTGGAACACGGGAGTCCCCAGACGGGGAGTGAACATTCCAGAAGCTCCATTTCAGAGGGGAGCAGAGATGTGGGGCAGGAGCTGGAGGGGTTGTGTGGGGTTCTGAGCTGTAAGGTGGGGTGGCAGAGAGGATGCTGTTGGTTCAAGCTTGGGCTCTGGCCGAGGCTGGACCTGGATCGTGGGTGCTGTCCCCCTCCGGGGTCTGAACGCCACAGGCTGGCATCCGTGGTGGCTTGCTGAGGGCCAGAGGGACCAGATCCCTGGGTTCAAAGAAGTGAAGGTTTGCTCGGTGAGGCAGAAACGGGGCTGAGTTAGAGCTGATGCTCTTGGCAAGTCCCTTCTGGGTTGGAGAGGAGCGTCAGTCACCAGTCCTGTGCTGACAGAACCCAGCCTCGGCCAGGATCCAGGAGCACAGGAATTTAGGAGGGAAAGAAGGCTGCTTGGGGCGCCTGGGGGGCTCCGTGGGTTGAGCCTCTGCCTTCGGCTCCGGTCATGATCTCAGGGTCCTGGGATCGAGCCCCGCTTCGGGCTCTCTGCTCAGCGGGGAGCCTGCCTCTCTCTCTCTCTGCCTGCTTCTCTGCCTACTTGTGATCTCTCTGTCAAATAAATAAAATCTTTAAAGAAAAAAAAAAAGAAGGCAGCTGCTTGATGGGCAGGTCCTTCTCAGCCTGGCTGCAGGAGGTTGGATGAACACGGACTATCACCATGCCTCCCTCCTCGACCCTGACCGTGACCCAGCTGTCCCTGTGCCGGGGCGGGGGCGGGGAAGAAAGTGCTAGTTCAGGCCACCTTCTCCCTTCTAACAAACTTTTCGGTCTTCATTAAGGAGCCGAGGGAGCCACTAGGCTGAGGGCTGTTTACTGCCTCCCCCGGGGTCACTTCTCTCTCGGGAGCTGCCCAACCTCTAGACGCCCCACGGTCACTCCTGGGAGATGCACCGAGACGTCCAGAGGACCACCCGTCAGGCCGTGGGGGACCGGCCGGGGGACAGGACAGTTATATGGGGAATCAGCCCCTGGCCCGGCTTCTGCGAGAGCCCAAGGCTGAGGGCAGCATGGCTCCTGCCCTGACCAATGCCCCGGGGTCAAGGCAAGCTGTCCCCCTGTCCCCACGTCTGAGAAAACACTGCGTGTCGCTGGGATTCCTGTGCCTTTTTGCTTTGGATTCAGGTTCCAAATTGCTGACTCCCGTCGATGGCTGGGATCTTTTTTGTGAGCCGTGGACGTGTACAGTTAATTTATGTGGATGGGACCGTATTTAATAATCTACATCCCTGGGTGCAGAGCGTCATCTGTCTCGTCTCCTGGAAGCATTACACGTCACGGCAGCCGTTGGGGGACCCCAGAGCTCTATTCTTCGGGCCTCGGTTCACTTGGAAGAGGTGAGGCTACAGGACAGCCCGGTGTCCTTCCGTGGGAACCTCTGCTGTGGGTTCTGGAGAAGGAGCAGCACGGAGTGGCTGAGTGGCGCCCCTCTCCGTTGTCCCCGCGTCCTCCCCGGCCCCAGGACCGGACTCTCTGAGTTGAGCAGGAACACAGCTGTCTCATGGGAAGCGCAGGGGCCCACAGGGACCTTCGGAGTCAGATAAAGCCACAGCCAGAGAGACTAGATGTTTCCTTCGACTGAAACGTCTCAATAAAGCATGTTCTTACTAGCAATTCTCATGTCTGCATTTCCTGCTTCGTGCAAAACCTTTCAGGGGAGTAGAAATCAAGCCTCTTGCCTGATGGAAAAGGACACTGAGGCCCTGAGAGAGAGAGAGAGAGAGACAGCGAGCGAGAGCTGGGGACAGGAACCTGGTCCTGGAGGCCACGCTTTCCAGGGTCCTACACTGAGTTTCCAAAGTTAATGCCATCAGTTAGGAAATGAGAAGGAAAAATAGAACACAGCTGCGGGCCATGTGCTCCTTCCTACCCGGTGTCCCCATCTCCCAGGCTCAGAGACAAAAGGGGTACAGTGGGGCTACGGAGGGGGCTCTGGGTGGGGAGGAGTCTGACCTCCATGGTTACGGGGTGTACGGCCCAGACACGTGCCTCTGGGTCCCGGTCCTCCCCTGCAAACCTCACAGTGATCACGAGGATCCAGATAAGGGTAAGATTGGGGAAATATGTTAGAATGTTTCTTAAAATGTTACTTTGCCATTTTTGAGGAACTTAATTCTTCTCCCCACCTTTTCCTAAGAAAAATTTTATGTATTTGAGAGAAAGGGAGAGAGTGAGGGAGCATGAGCAGGGGGAGGGGAAGAAGCAGGCTCCCCACGGAGCAAGGAGCCCGATGTGGGTCTCGATCCAAGACCCTGAGATCATGACCTGAGAAAAGTAAAAGTCGGACACTCACCCGACTGAACCACCCAGACGCCCCCTTTTCTACTTTAATGTACACTGGCATTTTTTTGTAATTTAAAAAATGGGGGAAAAATTGTACCTCGTGGGGGAGAAATGATCATACAAGGTAATAGAAAATTCACTGGGGAACAAGAAAGGCCAGCGGGCAGGCGTCACACCACTGTCCCCGGTGACTCCTGCTGGTCCTCTCTGAAGGCCTCACCGTCCCGGACTGTTCTGTCTCCGTCCCTTACCCCACGGAACTGTCCTCCAGGCTTCTAGAAGCAGTGAGATTAGTTTCCTCTCTCCATCACCTGTTCCACTTGTCAGACGCTGGGGACACTCAGAGACGGGACGCTGGTTCTCCTTGCGGCCTGGCGATGCCACCTTAGCGCTGACGAAACCATAGAGCATTTTTTGTTGTTGTTTTTTAAAATATTTTATTTACTTATTTGAGAGAGAGATGGAGAGAGAGCAAGAGCACAAGAGGGGAGAATGTCAGAGGGAGAAGCAGACTCTCCACGGAGCTGGGAGCCCGATGCGGGACTCGATCCCGGGACTCCGGGATCATGACCTGAGCCGAAGGCAGTTGCTTAACCCACGGAGCCACCCAGGCACCCCCCCATACAGCGTTTTTATTAATGAAGATGCCACACGGGCCCAGGTCAGATGCCAAGCCCTGAGGTTCTCTGGGGCCCTGTCACCCTGTCACCACGTCCGTGAGTCCAAGGCTGATTGCAGACACTCATGGAAGTGGAGTGAAGGCCGCAGTCGAGGGCAGCCTTCTTTCCAGATCGGAAGCCACTAACTCCTGTCTCTCCCGGACGAGGATTCTCAGGACCCTCGTCACCCCAAACAACAAGTTCTCCTGCCCTAACTGGCCACCGGGGCCATCGTCTTCTGACACAGCCTGGCCAGGAGCCCCGCCATCTGCAGGAGGGAGTTCACGCCTTCTGCTATCTTCATATGCGTGTATCCGATTTCCTGAAAAACGAAGCACACGTCAAGCTGGTTGGTAAGTGAGGGAGAACTTTAGGTTTTTTCATTTGAACTAGCAGTTCACTTAAAACTGACGCAGCAAACTCAAATTTCAGCTGGAAAATGAACTCCACGTTGTCATGGGTTATGTCTAAAGTTCGGTTTATTTTTTTCTAAAAGGACGTGGGCATTTCCCTGTCAGGGACTGCTAAGAAAAAACAAAAACAAAACCAAAAAGCCAGGCTTGGAGAAAATATTAAAATCCTTCGAAAACACATGTCTGATAGAGGACTTGAAGCTAGGGTATATAAATAGGTCTCAAAACTCACTGAGAAGAAAATGACCCAACTAAGAACTCGGTAGATTTGAACAGATGCCTCGTTAGAGGGAACGGAGGGCAAATCAGCACACGCGGTTAGCTGCTGGGAAACGCACCTCAAAGCCAGGGCGAGGGGCGCCTGGGGGGCTCCGTCGGTTGAGTGACTCTTGATTTTGGCTCAAGCCATGGCCTTGAGATCAAGGTCATGAGCTCGAGCCCCACGATGGGCTCCATGCACAGCACGGGGTCTGCCTGAGGCTCTCTTTCTCCCTCTCCCACTGCAACTCGCCCCTCCCACCCCTGTGCTCTTTCTCTAAAATAAAATAAATAAAATCTTTTTCTTAAAAAAGATTTATTTATTATTTATTATTATTTTTATTTATTTATTTGACAGAGATCACAAGTAGAAGTAGTCAGAGAGGCAGGCAGAGAGAGAGGAGGAAGCAGGCTCCCAGCTAGCAGAGAGCCCGATGCGGGGCTCGACCCCAGGACCCTGGGATCATGACCTGAGCCGAAGGCAGAGGCTTAACCCACTGAGCCACCCAGGCGCCCCCAAAATAAATAAAATCTTAAAAAAAAAAACAAAAACATAGGAATCAACCGAACACTGCCAGTGCTGGCTAGGCTGCGGGGCATCTGGAACATTCGCTCGCCCACGGCCAGGAGAGATGCACAAGCTGTAGCTGCTTCAAAAATCGGCTCGGCAGTTTCTTGTCAAGTGAAGCTCACCCTGACCATTAGAATAAGCAATCCCACCTGCTGGGAGGTTGCCTGAGAAGGAGACAGACTTATGTTCACATTCACACTGATGTGCATAGGCAAATGTTCCCGGTGGCCTCACCGATGATGTGGGAAGGAGCGACCCGCTGACAGACACAACCCCATGAACAAACAAAAATGCACTCATTTCCATAGGACATTCTGGAAAATTCTGTCCCGCCAGAGAGAAAAGAGAGCGGTGGCTCCTGGCTGCGGGGGGAGCAGACCGGCCACAAAGGGCCGCGTGCATTTGGGAGGACGCGGGAATCACAGAACCGGGCCGACCCTGGCTGCGGCCTTTCAGAGGCCGAACACTTGAGTCAACAGAAGGCATCGGAGAGGCTGCTTTGTACTTTATGTCAATTATACCTCAATTCACCTTGACCTTAAGAGCCAACAAACAAACAAATCTCGGATGGATGCAGGGAGCACCCCAGGCTGCTGACCGGCTCCCAGCCCCAGGACCACCTGGCCTTGGGACACCCCCGAGCCCAGGGCCCAGGCCCGGGAGCCAAAGGAAGACACGGCAGTGTGGCCCCCGTCCCCCCGGAGAGCCGCTGCGAGACTCACTGACCTTGATGAACTCCAGTTTCAAGTATTCCGCCATTTGGAAGGTTTTACACACTCGAAAAATGTTGCCAATGATGTCTTCCGGCGAGTAGCCAAGATGCCACAGGTGAGCAAGGATCTAGACAGAGGAAGATGCGCTGGGTGACAAGGGTCCTGGGGGGGAGCGAGGGGACGAGTGTTGGGCCCGTCACACAGCAGGGAGTGGGCAGATCATCCTTGGCGACCCAGCCATCCAGCGCAGCCACCGGGGGGCCGCGGCCTTTAGCCCGCCTGGGGGTCAACAGGCAGAGATTCTATTGCAAATGTTTTATTTTTTTACTATATATATACATATATTTTTTACAGTGGGCTCCATGCCCGATGTGGGGCCTGAAATCAGGATCCTGAGATCAAGAGGCACATGTGAGGGGCACCTGGGTGGCTCCGTGGGTTAAGCCGCTGCCTTTGGCGCAGGTCATGGTCTCAGGGTCCTGGGATCGAGCCCCACATCGGGCTCTCTGCTCAGCGGGGAGCCTGCTTCCCCCTCTCTCTCTGCCTACTTGTGATCTCTGTCTGCCAAATAAATAAAATCTTTAAAAAAAATTAAAAAAAAAAATTAAGAGGCACCTGTGCTGCCCGCTGAGCCAGCCAGGTGCCCCAAAATCACAAAATGTTTTAAAATGTGTTCCAAGGTCAGGGGCGCCTGGGGTCTCAGTCGGTTAAGCAACCGACTCCTGGTTTCGCTCGGATCATGATGTCAGGGTTCTGAGACCAAGCCCCGTGATGGGTTCTGAGCCCAGCGCAGAGTCTGCTTGTCGCTCTCCCTCCGCTCCTCCCCTGCCCGCTCATGCCCTCCGTCTCTCTCTCAGAAATAAAAGTAAAAATGTTTTGCATGGTCTCCTACGACACCCATGTCGTGGCTCTATCCAAGGGTCCTAAAAAGCGACATGAGTCACCCCAGTGAGCACCGGAGGGGAAGCGGAAGCAGCATCTGCCGGGCGCTCGGTAAGGGCTGGACTCCAAGTGCGCCCCCTGCAGGCCGAGCCTCCACCAGGTCTCCGCGGGAGCAGGGTCCTGGCCTCCTGCCCTGTCCCCGCCCAGGCCCGGGTTCCAGCCCCACTCAGCCCACTCAGGTGACTGGCTCTGGTGGGACGGGGTCTGGGGTCCGTTGTTTCGCCTTTACTGGGGCACCTCGGGAGGAAGCAGGGGGCACGGAAGCTCTGGGTCCATAAATCTGAAGTTGTGTGCCTGGGTCTCTGCCTCAGTCTCACCACCTCGCCCTTTGGTTTTTACTTTTTTATTTTCTATTTTATTATTATTTTTTCCACCCTTAGGTTTCAGATGACATCTGGCCCTGCCCTAAACCCAGTCCACTTCTGCCCTAGTTTGGGGGGAGCAGGGGGAGGGAAACCCGCTGGGATGGGGCCAGTGGCCTTAAATCATACCACTGCCACCCTTGGGGACATGAGGGTCACCTGAACTGTGATGATACCCCTCTGGAATCGGCACACGGCACCAGGCTCCATATGAGGCCAGAAGCCCTGGGTCCTGCTCTTGGATGACCAGGGGCCACTGGGTCCCAGAACGCCATTCCTTGTCCCTCGGGGGGACAGAGGGCCAAGTCTCCGCCGACATAGGAAGTGTCACGGAAACGCAAGGAGTTGGGCTGGTTCCTCGGTCTTGGGGGGACAAAGTTCCCCTTGTGGAGGATACAATTATAGGACAAAGACGAGGCTCCGAGCTGCGGGTTGAATGCCCGTCACCAGTGTGATTTAGAGCAAGGAATCCAGCCTCCCAGAATCCATCTGCTCCTGCGGGTGCACCCAACTCCTAGCCTCACTCTAAGAGCCGAGTGGAGCGACGCGCGGGAGAGAAGTCCCCAGCACAGTCTCTGCCGGAGCAGCAAAGTGTCCCCCGCACCTCCTGAGTCAGGGAAGGAGGAGGGACGCCAACCTTGTAGGCCTCATCGATGTTGGCGTTCACACAGTGCTGGATCATCTCCTTCACCAGCAAGGGGTGGGGCTCGTCGCAGACCTGAGCAAACCGGAGAGAAAGGCCAGTCAGGGGCTGAGGGGGCTCCCCTGAGGAGGAGCCCTGACGCCCACCAGCGTGTGTCATCGCATTCTCTGGCCAACAGACCCACAGAAGGCCCGTCACGACCGAGTCACCGGAGGATGGCGTCAGCCTTCCTCGCTGGGCAGGAAGCTCTGACACCATCACTACAGACTGCCCGGGCACCAGGGGGCTGAACGGGGGGCCGGCAGGAAGCTCTCGTCTCACGAAAAGCCATCGATCAGTCGCACACACCTGAGGTCCCTCGGAGGATCGCTCGCCCAGAACCACTCACAATCCATTTAAGAACTGGGACCAGCCTCCCGCCTGGAATGGAAACTGGCTTTCCTGGGACAGGGTCCCCCACCTCAGCGTGAAGCAGGGCCTGGGGGCGGTGCTGCAGGTGCCCCTGAGCCTGGGGCTGGCCCCCTCCCCCACCCTCCACCTCGGGACCCACAATTAAAACTTCGTCTTTATGCAGCTGAGGAATCACTGAACGTGACATCTGAAACCAACGATGGACTATGTGTTGGCTAACTGAATTTAAATAAAACAAAAAAACACTTTAAAAAAATCTTAAAGTCGTCGCTGTGCCCAACGCTGGGCTCGAAATCACAACCCCGAGATCAAGAGTTGGTGTCCCGGGACGCCTGGGTGGCTCAGTTGGTTAAGCGGCTGCCTTCGGCTCAGGTCATGATCCCAGCGTCCTGGGATCGAGTCCCACATCGGGCTCCTTGCTCGGCAGGGAGCCTGCTCCTCCCTCTGCCTCTGCCTGCCTCTCTGTCTGCCTGTGCTCGCTCTCTCTCTGACAAATTTAAAAAAAAAAAAAAAAGAGTTGGCGTCCCGCCCTCTACTCACAGCTTCTAAAGGAAAGCCTTCTGCGCTCTCCCCCAGCCCCACGTGCCCTAGAACCTCTCAGCCCAGTTAATTCCCCCAGAAATCCTGCTTTCCAGAGCCCTGAAGGTCTGCACCAGGACGCTCAGAGCCTGAAGGAGCAGAGACTAGAGGGAACTAAGCAAATCCCCAGAGTGTCCTTGAAAACACAGTCACCACCAGGGGTGAACCAGGCTGTCCACACCCACAAGAACCCAGCTTTCTTTACCCACAAACCTGCTAAGGACAGCCGCGGTCTGAACGCCCGGACAGGCCTACCCGGGTTTTACCCCCAAGGGGAAAGTGTAAGACAGGCAGGTTGTTAGGATGGGTCAGTGGTTTTGCAAAGCATTCCAGGACAGAAACCCTTGGCCAACCAGGGAGAGTGGGAATCTCTGTCCTTCAGCTCGGGAAGCATGGGGGGCGGGCAGCAGGGGCTCAGCGGCCCCTCCGGCCTTCCAGCAGTGGGACAATCCCTGGGGCAGCGGGGAGCCTGTGTCCTCTGCCCCCAGATCTGAGAACCCCTGGGCGCGGGGCGGTGTGAGGCCCCTTGGGGTGCACCAGAACATCCACTTCCCCACACACGGGGCGCTCCCGAGACCCTCCGAGGGGCAGGGCGCACGGAGGGGCCCCAGCACCGCCACAGGGCGCCCACTTGCCGCTGCCAACGCGGCTCTGCAGAAGCCCCCAGGGCCCCACTGGCTCCTGTACCTTGAACACATTCTCGCTGTTAATAAAGCCAAATCCTGAGAAGGTTGACTGCACGTTGTTCAGCGCCTGTGGAAGATACAAGCACACGTCCAAGGTGATTTTCAGACCTGACCATCGCCACCCCAACCCCCCTCGTCCCCCGGGGTCCGACCAGAGCCCCCTCCTCCCGGGTCTGCCCCAGTGAGCAGAGTCCATGTCTCTGCGCAGCGGCCCCCCCAGAACGAGGCCCACGCAGCCCTGGAGGTGGGCACCCGAGAGGCTTCGACGGCGCGCACCTGCCTCATGTCTCCCTGCGCCGTGAAGATGATGGCTTCCAGGCCGTCGTCCGTGTAGGGGACCTTCTCCTGCTCTAGCACTGTCAGCAGCCGGGCAAGGACCTGGGCGTCGCTCAGCTTTGTGTAGCGGAGGACGGCACAGCGGGACTGGATGGGCTCTGACCAGGACAGGAGGGTGAGGCTCCCCTCAGAGGCTGGTGCATCCCCGACAGCCCCAGGACTCCCACCTCGACATCCCCCTCGTGCTAGGAAGCCCCCGCTCGGGACACGCACCAGCCACAGTGGCACCAATGCTCCCTCCCCAGCCGCGGCTCTCCGCTGGCTCAAAGCATCAACCAGCGAGCCTCCCCTGCACTGCCCCGGATGGCCTTGGCTTCCAGAAGGGGAAATGACCCTCCGGGATCAAGACACCCAGGAGCCACCGTGGGCAGGTGAGTCGGTGTGGGGCTCCCGGTCACTGTGTGAGCGTGAGCTTGGTGTCCCCACCCGCTGGTCCAGGGTAAGCAGGGACATGGGCATGGTTTCTCTAAGGCTCCCCAGGAGACTCTGACCACAGCCAGGACGGATAGCCACTAGAGAGATGGGTCCCAAATTCTGGAAGCTGCCCCTACCCCTTGCTTTAGACTGGGACAACAGCTTCTCCATGGTCTCCAGGCCCCGATCTGGCCTATGTTCTATCTCCTGTGCACACAGGCACTTCCAAGGAACGCACTCCTGTGAGTTTATGTGCATTAAGGAAACGTGGGAGTCCTACAAGTCAGTCCATTTCAGTGTATCTGAAATCAGGAAACTTCACTACAGAATCTTAATTACGTATTCGGCTTATCAGCATAGAGAAGAGGCTCATAATTAAAGCAATTAATATTCCAGCTACACTGAAAGTTTCCCTTAGCCTTTTCTCTTGTGTGCAACACTGAAAGCGGAGTTCGCAGAATTTATTATCATTATTTTTAAGTAGCCTTCACCCCGAATGTGGGACTCGAACTCACAACGCCGAGATCATGAGTCACCTGCTCTTCCAACTGAGCTAGCCAGGCGCTCCAGGGCCCGCAGAATTTAAATCCATGTCAGAATAAGGCGTCATGGGCTCCCTCAGAGCGCGGGAGTCTCTCTCTTCACTGGAATGAGCCCAGGACCCCAGCAGAGGTTCCATAATGAAGAGTGTAAAAATCACCTCTGGGGCAGGGCACCAGGCTGGCTCGGTTGGTCGGGACGATGGCCCTTGACCTCAGGGTTGTGACTTTGAGCCCCACTGGGTGTGGAGATGAGTCAAAAACAAAATCTTTCAAAAAAGAAAATAAAGGAGCACCTGGGTGGCTCAGTGGGTTAAGCCTCTGCCTTCGGCTCGGCTCGTGATCTCAGGGTCCTGGGACCGAGCCCCCCATCGGGCTCTCTGCTCAGCAGGGGGCCTGCTTTTTCCTCTCTCTCTGCCTGCCTCTCTGCCTACTTGTGATCTCGGTCTGTCAAATAAATAAAATCTTAATAAATAAATAAATAAATAATAAAAGAAAATAAAAATCAACTGTAGCGATTTAATCTCGAGCTACTTCCTCTAACACTAAAAATTTTTTTTGTGATTTCATTTACATGGCTGTTGCAGCTCTTTAGAAATTAAAAAAAAAAAAAAAAAAAGAGGTCGGGATGCTGCGCAGGTCAGACAATATTGGCAAGGGAGGGCTGGCGCGTTCCGCCCGCGCCCGCGGTGTGAGATCACCAAACCAACCGTGGAGGCACAGCAGGGAAACGCACCTGGGGAGGGGGTCTCTAAGCAGGACACCACCCCCGCTCTCACACATGTGTTACTACACTGGTTATTGAAGATCGAGAATGTTCTCGCTCCACGGCCTACGTTCGCCTCCGGCGCCCTACAGAACAAGTGTAAACGTTTGCCGAGCGATGGTCGAACAGGTCAATGAAGAAGCAACGAGCAACGCGGCCGGCCACACGCTGGTCTGCGGCGCCAGCCGTGGCCTGGGTGCAGAAGGGCGAGTCCCGGGCTGAGCTCACACAGGCTGGAGGTCAGCGGGACGGATGTGATGCAAGAGAGGGGGAGGGATGGTGAGAGAGAACCAAAGCGGGACAGAAGCCACTGTGGGTATCGCAAAGGGAAGAAAGTGTCGCGGGCAGGAAGCAGAAATGGGTGGGGGGCAAAGGAGTGAGGAAGCGGCCAGACTTTGGGGGAGGGAGGGACAGGCAGGGGGTCAGAGCGACCCTGCACAGGGGAGGCAGTCCCTGGTGACGACAAAGCCCCGGGTGTGGGCTGTGTGCCAAGTGCCCAGCGCACAGAAAGTACAGGAGAGCGTCCGGGGCAAGGCAGTGACCGTGACACTGTACCCAGGCCAGTGAAATGTCACGTGTGCCCACGATGGTGCTAGAGCCTGAAAGACCCGGGGTTCCAGTCCCAGCTCTTTCTGCATGCTGTGTGACTTTGGCCAAACTACTCAACCTCTCCGAGCTCCAGTTTTCTCCTCTCTAATGTGGAGTTAAGAAGACCTTTACATAGAATTATGTAAGATTAAATGAAAAAGTTGATTCTGCAGTGCTCAGCCGGTGGTAGGCAACCCAAAACGCCCTACCCTTCTGTGGCCAAAGAGCCAATGTGAGCACCCCGGGTCGAGGCCAAGCCCCCCAGAGCTGACCCTCACCTATGATTTTATCAGAAGCATTACACGCAAGAGCAAAGCGGGTCGTTTTGGAGTAGATTTCCATGGTCCTCCTCAAGGCTTGCTGGGCTCCATCAGTCATGCTGAAAAGAAAAACACAAGCGGGCAGTTTGCAACCGGGACCCAGGGCCCCCTGGACACAAAGCCCTCCCTAGAGAGCCTGGGCACCCTCAAGTCCAGGTCATGGTCCTGGGGTCCTGGGATCAAGCCCTGCCTCCGTGGGCTTCCCTGTTCAGTGGGGAGTCTGCTTCTCCCTCTTGCTCTGCCCCTCCCCGCACTCGTGCTCCCTCCTTCCCTCCCTCCCTAATACTAAAATCTTTTTTTTTTTTTGAAGTGGTTAAAATGGTAAATTTGATGTCATGTGTACTGACCACAATAGAGAGAGATATCATTTAAATCATTCACGGGAAGCTAGAATGAACCCATTAACTGACACTGTTCTCCGACAAATGTTCGTAAGTGGCTTAATGAAGATAAGGTGTCAGATCCCTGGAAGATGTGATAAGCCGGTCTGCCACGGTTGTGCAGAGGGGAGAGAGCTCTGCCCCGGCCTGAGTTAAAGCCTGATAAGAAACTGAGGAATCGAGGTCACTGTGCACTTGGCAAAGCAGTCCCTACCTGTCTGCTTCGTCCAAGATGATGATCTTGTGCCGCCCTTTGGGAAGCGTGACCTTCTGCTGGGCGAACATTTTGATTTTGTTCCTCACCACATCGATGCCCCTGAAACAACCAGGCCTCGCTGTCCCGTCGCCTTCCCAGAGAGACCCACGTACCCTCAGGGGGCTTCTAACCCCTAGAACACACCACCACGCACACGACTGTAGTTTTTAAGTTTTCGGGGCAGTTCTATGTATTAGGATTAACGTTTCACTCTTTTTATTCCTTCTTGGAGGTCCTCCAACAAAACGAAGATCAAAATCACTTATTCCTTTTGGTAGCAAGAGAGTCATTTTCTCTTGCTATTACCCTGCGGGTTCCCCGGACGCTTTGATAATCTGAGCTACATCACGAGGTCCCTGTGACCTTACTCTTCCTGTAGCTTGAAACGAAATGGCAACGTCATCATCCAAATGACTATTTCGTTGTTCCTTATCAACAATTCCCAACTATGCTAAAAACAACAACAGCAAAAAGATTAAAGTCTTAAGAAATCGCAAGACTGTCGTACTTGCCTAGGACGCTCTGGTAGGAGGGAAACCCTCCCCCTCCCCAACCCCCCGGCCCCGTTCTCCAATGTTTTGTGCCGCTAAGGGAACCGCATTCTCTTTCTAGAAGCTACAAAAGAAGTTCAAATACACCATCTTTGTTGCTTTTTAAAGCATGGACCGTAGCTGAAAATTCAAAACTTTCATTTTCCACTCACAAAAGATGAAAACAAACGATAGGGGACATTCCATATTATTAGAGAAATCAGAAATGACCAGAGGGAGACAAAGGGCAGCACTTCGGATGCTGAAGAGGACTGTGAAACCGACCACAGTCAGACTATCTCAGACCATGGGGTCCTCTGATGCCAAAATCGTGGGTGAATTTCCTCGGACTTAACATCAAGGAGTGAACAACATATATCTATGGCCAAAAAATAAATATATTTTCAGCCAACTAGTCACTCAACAGGGAGGACTCATTCCCTAATATCTTCTGACCAGAATGTGGACCATCCCATTTTGCTAAAAGGTCATGTGACCGTATTCGCTCATCTTTAAAGATGCTTGGTGCGGGGCGCCTGGGTGGCTCAGTGGGTTAAAGCCTCCGCCTTCGGCTCAGGTCATGATCTCAGGGTCCTGGGATCGAGTCCCGAATCAGGCTCTCTGCTCGGTGGGGAGCCTGCTTCCTCCTCTCTCCCTGCCTGCCTCACTGCCTGCTTGTGATCTCTGTCAAATAAATACATAAAATCTTGGAAAAAAGGAAGCCAGCAAGTCAGTGCTTACTATGCTATGTGGACAGGCAGGTGACTCGGGTTCTCCTTCATGGGGAAGGATCAAAGGAAAACACAAAGCTGGCGAGACAAACCCAAGTACAACACAGACCTGCCAAAAGGCGGTTTCTACGACGACTCAAACTTCAAACACTCGTCGCCCACCACGCGGTGCAAACTCCCAGGTGTACCTGTCATTGGAGGCGTTGAGCTCCAAAACAGCATCCTTGAACGCCGGGCCCAGCAGGGCACGCGCCACACACAGGATGCTTGTCGTCTTGCCGGTTCCTGGGGGGCCCTGGGAAGGAGACGGCGGGAGCTTGCCTTCGCTCCTGCTCCCTGCCGTTTGCGCTCACCTCCCCTTCGAACCCCCGGCGGACATCAAGTCAACACAGCCTCCCACCCCCAGGACCCCCGGCCAACCGGGGCGGGATGCTTCCCGCTGCCAAGGGGAACGGCAAGGGCTCTGGTGACCGTGGGCCCCTCGGACGAGGAAGCTCTGTGCACTGAAGCTCTTGGAGAGAAAGTGAGACTCCAAGACCTTTAACAGGGCCAGGACAGGGGACTTACAGCGATGATAATATTGGGCACGTTCCCTTCTCTTGCAAACACCTGGAGGAACAAAGGTGCGTCTGAACCGGTTAATCTGGAGACCCGCGGTGCCAAGCCTCCCCAGCCCCAGGGGCCCTCGTGGTGACACGGCCACGGAGTTCTCCACGTGGATGGCCCCTGAAACTCTGAGCTCTGCATATGCCAAAGCGAATTCCCCATTGCCCATCATACCCAGGGGTCCAGCTGTGCTTCCCCTCGCGTGGGCCCTCAGTACCATCAACCCTACCACCTACACCAGGAGCCTGGAGGTCACGGTCATCCTTGACTGGGTGTCCCGCACTCCCCTGGCCATGCACAGCGCCTCAATCACAGAGGCTTGGCCATTCCTTCTCTATTTCCATGTCCTTCTTTTCAGCCCCACTGCCATCTCCTTCTCCCATTTACCTCTCGCCTGGATGGTTTTTAACTGGCCGTTTACTAACTAGTCTCCAGATCCTCTGATCCTGTGCCACACCCACGCATTTTCCCTACTGTAACCACGGCCAACTTTCTAGAACGCCCATCTATCAAAACATTTGCACCTGACGCAGCCCTGGGATGACTCCTGTGAGCCCCAACTCTTAAATAGGGCTCGGAGGGCCCTGCCCATCTCACTAGCTCATTCCTCACACCCCAATACAAAAACTCCACGCCCCTGTTCCTCTGTGGGCTCCACGACCTGCAACATCGGCATCCCCCGGGGGCGAGTCAGAAATGCAGACTCTCGGGGCGCCTGGGTGGCTCAGCTGTTAAGCATCTGCCTTCGGCTCAGGTCATGACCCCGGGGTCCTGGGATCGAGCCCCACGTTGGGCTCCCTGCTCATCAGGAAGCCTGCTTCTCCCTCTCCCACTCCCCTGCTTGTGTTCCCTATCTTGCTGTATCTCTCTCTGTCAAATATATAAATAAAAAGTCTTTAAAAAACTAAAAAGAAATGCAGACCCCGGCCCCACTCCCTGGGTCAGGATCTGCATTTTTAACAAGATCCCTTCAGGCAATTCACCTGCCCATTACCCCATATTCCAATCAGATGCTATCACCCCACCCCCAACAGGCTAAGCTCTCTCACCCCTGGGCCTTTGCACATGCTATTCCTATTTGCCTTCCCTCCCTCTGCTCCTGCCCCCCCAAGTCTGGCTAACTCTCACTAACTTAGCTTTTCTGTCCCTTCTTCCATGAGAACTAAGATACTGGGAGCAGGTTGAAGCCCCGCACCCATGTGCTTCCACAGCTCCCCCCTCCCCTCGGGCAGAGCGTTCATCCCATGACCTGTGTGGACTTGGCCCCTATGAGACTAACGCCCACACAAGCAGGGGTCCTGTCTATTTTGTTCCCCATTGTATCAGCACTGGATCTGGCCCACAAATATTTGTAAAATGAACTCATTTGTAAAATAAACAAATACCTTGGTAGCTGTTAGAGTCTAAGTCCCCGTTCCTGCAGAGACTATCTCTGGGATGTCTCACGTAGCTGGCCTTCTAGATTCCGCCCAAAGAGCTCTAGGGCGAGGATTTCAAAGCTTGCCCTATGGTGCACACTTCTGCTCACTCCTGTTTCTGTCGTCCTGAAGTCGGCTATGCCGTCACTCAGTCCCTCTAGGCGGGGAGCTGGCAAACTGTGGTAGGGGGTTTTGGCGGGAAGGGGGCGGTAATCCAGCCTGAGCCCTGTTTATCTTATTTTTTTAAGATTTATTTATTTTGGGGGCACCTGGGTGGCTCAGATGGTTGGGCATCTGCCTTCGGCTCAGGTCAGGATCCCAGGGCACTGGATCGACCCCCCGCACAGGGCTCCCTGCTTTGAGGAGAGCCTGCTTCTCCCTCTCCCTCTGCCTGCCGCTCCCCCAGCTTGTGCGCTCTCTCTGTGTCAAATGAATGGATAAAATCTTAAAAAAAAAGAGACAGATTTATTTTAGAGAGATTAAGAGAGGGAACATGAGTGGGAACGGCAGAGGGAAAGGGACAGAATCCCAAGCAGACTTCCCATGACCTTGAGATCATGACAGCCAAAATCGAGAGGCAGACATTCAATGGACTGGGCCACCCAGACGCCCCAGGGCCTGTTTTTATAAGCGCCCCTAGCTAAGAATGATCTTATGATTTTAAAGGATTGTTTAAAAAATAGGTGAATACTAGACAAAGCCATTTAGGGTTTGCGAAGCCTAAGATACCTGCTAGTCAGCCTTTATGGAAAAAGTCTGCCATCCCGGCTCTAGAACCATAGGTCAGAGAACCCCTCTCCAAGAAGCCAGCGCCTCAAACACGTGAAGGTAGCCACCACGGTTTCCAGTCTTCTCCAAACTGACCAGCTCTCAAGCTCTCGATTCTTCTGGATTCGTGGCCCGCCCCATCCCTCACTACCTTGGCCGCGTCTTCCTCCAAATGCCTCCCTTGAGCTTGTCAAGACCACATAATACGACCTAAAACCATCTCCTAAAAAAAATCACTCACCTCCAGCCTGCTCACTGTGTCTTCATTCCCAACAATTTCATTCAACTTCACTGGCCTATATTTTTCCACCCTGTTTTTAAGAAAACCCATTAAAAAAAAGAAAAGAAAAGAAAACGCATAAAGATGGTGATGTGACTATTTTCACGCGGCTCAGGAGCAAAGCACTAAAGGCCCATCCCGAGGGCTCTGTCGGAAAATTATACACGTGCAATTTAAACACAGTCAATGGGGACGCCTGGGTGGCTCAGTTGGTTAAGCGGCTGCCTTCAGCTCAGGTCAGGATCCCAGGATCCCAGCGTCCTGGGATCGAGTCCCACATAGGGCTCCTTGCTCAGCAGGGAGCCAGCTTCTCCCTCTGCCTCTGCCTGCCTCTCTGTCTGCCTATGCTCGCTCTCGCTCTCTCTGACAAATAAATAAATAATTTAAAAATTAAAAAAAAAAATAAGCACAATGTTGTAGGTTTTAAACTTGAAGAGGTAACCCAAGTGCCAATGGAAATGTTAAGTGGGTAAGAATTGTACACCGAGGCCTTTAAACCTGAGACATGGAGACACACCTGTTGTTCCTGGAGAGGGGCCAGAGCGGGCCATCTGGAGCGCTGTGATGCTGGGCGGCAGCATGGTTGCCCATCACAACAGAAGCTCAGCGCACGAGGCGCTGACATCATCTGATCCGACAGACCCAGGTGCAGCCGAGCTCCTGTCTTATCCCTTACCTATCAGTTTCTGCAGACTGGTGCCAGGTGCCCAGCAGGGCTGGCTAGACAGTAACCCCAGGTCTGCCCTGGGATCCTACGAGGCTATGGGAAGTGGATGGGCTAGTGGCTTACTCAGATCAGTAGTGCACATGCACACACACGAATAGGGGGACAGGCAGAGAGAGAGAGCAGACTCCCCAGTGAACTCAGAACCCAAGTAGGGGCTCGATCCCATGACCCTGAGATTCACGACCTGAGCCGAAACCACAAGTCAGATGCTCCATCCCCTGGGCTACCCAGGAGCCCCCATACCTCTCTCTTTTAAATGAATAAGCAGCCATGTTATGAGCAAATGGTACTTTCTTTAGCTCGGAGAACAGAAGTGGCAGCCGATTTGTAAGGATCTGACCATCAGCACTTCCTCTGCCCTTTATAACACTCTCTGATTTACCCTCAGCTTGCACTGGCTATGGGCCGAGTTCTGCTGCAGAAGCAGCTCCGTGCAAAGAAGCTTGTCTGCCAAGCTTGGAGGAGCTGCTCTCCTCCAAGACCAGCAGATAGAGCGTGCTTGTTGCTACTCATTTCTTGTTCATACTCAGTCCTTCCCAGGTGCTGAGCACTGTATAAGGAGTTCGAGATCTTAGGGGGAGGAAACGTGGACGGTATAGAAAGGACGGAGACATGGTTCTTGCTTTAAAGGCCTTCTCTACCAGCAAGCACAGAGAGCTGAGACAATCCTCTTACAGGGCTAACCTGGTTACAGAAACCGAGGGTTGTGGAATCAACACCTAGAAATGTCAGGGGCTGAAATTTGAGCTAGACCTTGAACATGGCAAACATGCTGGTCCTTCGGGGCCTCCACAAGGGCTCCCCCTGCCTGAAAGCTTTCTCCACGTTGCCGCTTGGCTCACTCCAAATACCATCTCATCAAAGGCCTTCCCTGACTACCAGAGTCATTTACAACTGTCATCATCAAATATACTCCATTATCTACTGGTTTGTTCTTTATTTTTTCCCTATCAAATGGAAGCTCATGACAGCAGAGTGTGTTGTGTATAATGAGATACCCTAAGCATTTAAAGTAGTGTACGCATAAAAAATGTAACTCAAGCCACATACCTAACTTTACACCTGCTGGCGAACCCTTTAAAAAGTAAAAAGAGGGGCGCCTGGGCGGTTCAGTCGGTTAGTTAGACGTCTGCCTTCGGCTCAGGTCATCCTCTCAGGGTCCTGGGGTCGAGCCCCCCTGACCCCGTACATGCGCATACGCTCTCTCTCTCTCAAATAAATGAGCAAAAATGTTTTTAAAAAAAGTAAAAAGGGGGACGCCTGGGTGGCTCAGTTGGTTAAGCAGCTGCCTTCGGCTCAGGTCATGATCCCAGCGTCCTGGGATCAAGTCCCACATCCGGCTCCTTGCTCGGCAGGGGGCCTGCTTCTCCCTCTGCCTCTGCCTGCCTCTCGGTCTGCCTGTGCTCACTCCTGCTCTCTGACAAATAAATAAAATTTAAAAAAAAATTTTTTTTTAAAAAGTAAAAAGAAAATAGGTGAAAGTTAATTTTACTAATAATTTTTTGAACCTGATGTATTCGAAAGATTAACATTTTCAACATGTAATCAACCTAACAATTACTAATGAGGGTTTTTTTTTTTAATGCTAAGTCCTGGGACTCCGCTCTATTTTGTACCCTCAGGGTCCATCTGAGCTGGGACCAGCCGCATCTCTAGGGCTGTCAGTGGACTCGAGGGGCTAGTGGCTGGGGGACCGAGCAGTGCTGCTACAGATGCTCTAGGAAGCGGCACTGCGCCCCACCGAGGCGTCTGCTCGGGAGCTGGAGGGTGGGCTGGAGCGTGCGCTCGCACGGAGGGCCGAGGGCAAGCCATCCCCGCGCGCCCAGGCAGTGGGACCGGAGCGGGGCACCCGCCAGGTCACCGGCTCCTCTGAGCTAGGCAGGATGCGCCTTCTGCACACAACCCCGAGTTCGGAGCCGTCAGAGCAGCCGCAGACCCAGCTCCAGGCGCCGAGCGGGTGGTCCCGGGGGGCAGCTGCGATCACAGTTACCACTGCTCTGGCCAAGACCCCGCTTCCCGGGTTCCGACCGGCCGCTCCTGAGCCCCGGTGCGGTCACCGACGCGCGCCCCTCGCCCTCTCCAAATTCTAACCTACTCGATGCGCCCCGGGGCCTCCGGCTCCGCCGAGGACCCCCTGGAACGAGCGCCCGCCCCGAGGGTCCCCCGGGACACGGCCCGCCAGCTCGCCCACCCACACGTCCAGGGCACCCATCGTTCGTGGTCTGGGCCCTCACCACGGCAGCTCGTAGTGGCCGGCGCTGCCCGGGACCTTGCTGGAGGCGGGGGCAGGGTCCTGGGCCCCGCGCTCGCCCGCGCCGCCGCCACTCTCCCGCACCTCCATTCTCCCGCCGCCTCTTCCCGCGCCGGAAGCCCCGCCCCGTGACGCCAACACGCAGGCCCCGCCCCTAGCACCCGGGGGACGCCGGGCGTCAGCGGAAGCGGCCGGCCCACTCCCCGCCCCCTTCCGCGCCTGCGCAGAGGGCACCGGCGTGGCCGGGACTGGGAGCCGCCGGTGGCTACGGCCGTCCTGGCGCCCAGCGGGCCGGCGAGAGGAAGGCGAGACCCTGCCGCCTCGACTTCCGAGAAGGCAGGTCGCTCCGGGAAGGGACGTTCGGCGGTTTTCGTCTTTGTGTGGTTTGTGCGGCTGCGGGGGAGAGGCGGGTGGGAGCGGCGCGGATGGCGGCCTGGGACGGGGACGGCGGTCGGGGCGGTGACCCGTGCGACCTGAAGGTGCCCAGCTGTCCGGATCGCGGATGGAGACGCCGGCTCCCGCGGGGTGGCCTCCCGGGGCCGGGGCGAGGGAAGCCCTCGGGGCTGGCGGCGGAGGCGGGTGGGCCTCGGCGTCCCTCCGGGACACGCCACAGTGACCAGTGCTTTGAGCCTTGTCCGGGGCTCCTGTTCGCCCCGTTGCACCGATCTTCGCTCGCGTAGTCCAAGGGTCATAGTAATGATTGACAACAAGTCGCGGTGACCAACAGTGACTGTCGCTGACGGTGCGTTAGGCCCGACCATCCGCAGAAACGGGCTGGACAGCGATTGAGTCGTGTGTCCGGCGTCCCTGCGGGTAACGGAGGAGCCGGGATCCGTCCCCCTCCCCGCCCCCGGGCTGCCAGAGCAGTTCCTATAAAATTCCGTGGTCGTGCACCTAACTGTGTTGCGTCGTAATTTCGGGATGAAAACGGGGCATGATTATAATTATAATAGTAACGTAGTATCTACTATTTTTTCCTTTGCAGATGGAAGGTAAGAATTGGGACCCGTTAGCCTCTATCCCTAGTGCTTCGCACAAGGCTTGGCGCACTGTAGGTCTTCTCATGGGAGTGTCTTTCCTGAACAGTGGGGATCCCTGTTTCCAGAACAGTTTGGGTCCGCTGTGAGGAACTGGGTTGCTTTCCCCAGACCACGGATCAGAACCCCATGGGCTCTTTTCCTTCCGTCACCCGTTAAAAGTCTCTAGATATTACCGGTCGAAGACCTTGTCTGCCGGGTGATTGATGTAAACATGGGCTCCAGAGGCTATATCCCAAGGGACTGTTCAGTTTTTGGGACTTTCAGTTTTCTTTCCCCAATTACGGATATTTCTTGGGGAAGACAGTACTGCCCTTATACTCATTCTCGTGTGAAGTGTGTCAAGTCTGTGCGTCATCTTCCCAACCGGAGGGGTCAGCTCCTCGAGAACGGGGTGCCCGCCGCCTGGTTCCTCCCCTTGCCCACAGCGGACGCAGAGTTCCTGCCTGCCAATTGCTCACTCCAGCTCCTTGGCCAGGCTAGCGAGTTCGAAGCCGTGGGCACAATTTACAATTGTGTCCTGTGAGATGGACGGGAACACGTGATTCCAGCTGGGCAGGAACCACAAATCACTCAGATTCTGAAGCGCTTTGTTCTCCTGGTGGTGATTCCTACAGTCTCCAGGTGGGGAAGTTACTCAGTGTTTTTCTTTTCCCCTTTTATATGATTTTGGCCGGGGAGGGGTGGGGGGAACGCTTGAAGTTGACTCTCCCTCCATTCTCCTTTGAACTAAGGGAGCCATCTTACATGTTTCAAAAATCCCTGTTCACAGATCCTTTACTTCTCTGGAGGAGAAGATACAAGTCTTCTCGAAACATAAACTCTCTGTGAGACATCTTTCTCGTGGTTTTCCCTTGGGGTGTTTTCCATGCGGTAATACTAATATTTTCCTTCTAGTCATACACCCCTTTCAACCACATACACAGCTTAAACACAAAATATTTTCAGTAAATACAGAAAACAGTGTGTAATTATTAACCCTTTCATGGTTCTTTTTTGCAAAATCCCACTCTACAAGAGGCTTGTACAGGGGCGCCCAGGACTCTGCATTCACTGTTGCACTCGGAATGCGAAGAGAATCAGAGAAGGAGGTGACCTTCAGGGCAGAACTGTGTGATAGGGTTTTGTTGTTTGTTTTTTGTTTTTTTTTTTGTAACAAGGCTTTTTTATATTGAGCCCTCTGTGCCTCGTTGAACTTGGTCGAAGACAGAGCTCAGAGCTTAAAAACTGTCCATTCCCCTAGAGCCGCTCAGCAGCCACATTGGGGGTCCCAGGTGTGTTGGGGAAACCACAGGTCAAGGAACAAACCAAAGGAAAGGTCAAGGGCAAGCCAAAATGAGTTCCTCCTCTTCTCTCCTAACAAATGGGGAAATCCCAGGAAATTGAATCTGCACCTAGGCAAAGCCCCCTTACTCTTTTCGCATGAGGGCAATTAGTTATACAAAAGAGGAAGGACATGGAAAGCAGAGAAAACAGAAAACAAAATCCTTGGGATGCCTGAGTGGCTCAGTTGGTTAATAAGCATCTGCCTTTGGCTCAGGTCATGATCCCAGGGTCCTGGGATCGAGCCCCTGCATTGGGCTCCCTGCTCAACGGGGAGCCTGCTTCTCCCTCTCCCACTGCCTGCTGCTCCCCCTGCTTGTTCTATTTCTCTTTCTTTCTGTCAAATAGCTAAATAAATCTTAAAAAAGTCCATGGGGTGCCTGGGTAGCTAATTCGGTTAAGCCTCTCTCTTGATTTCAGCTCAGGTCATGATCTCATGACCAGGAGATCGAGCTCTATGTCGAGCTCCATGTGGCCGTGGAATCTGCTGGAGATTCTCTCCCTCTGCCCCCTCCCTGCGCTCTCTCTCTCTTAAAAAAAAAAAACCCAAACAAACAAAAAACTTACCAAAGCCAAAGCATTCCCATCAAATTATCAGATGGGAGCGGCACCTGGGTGGCTCAGCAGGGAGCCTACCGGGAGCCTGCTTCCCCTCCCCTCTCTGCCTGTCTCTCTGCCTACTTGTGATCTCTGCCTGTCAGATAAATAAATACAATCTTTAAAAAAAAATTATCAGATGGGACAGGCAACAAACCTTGGTTAGAATGACACCTTGACTTTCACTGCTAGAGTGTAACCCATTTCCCAAGTGACTGTGCAGGTTGTAGAGTTGAAAATGGGGTAGCCTCTGAAGACCAGGACTACCAGGTACCCTGTTTTCCACCCACTGGTGGCCTCCACTGGCCCACCAGTGCTGTTTGCTCTGCTTACATTGAATTTTTAAAAAATTCATTGTAATTGAATTTTTAAAAAATTTTTTTTAAATTTTACATTTTACATTAAATTTTACATTTAAAGAATTTTACATTGAATTTTTAAAAAATTCATGTGTTGTTTTCCAGTGGGTTTCTTGATGAATTATAGCTGGGCTTTTTTTTAAGTGGTGATTGCTTGCTCTCAGACACTGCCGTGTTCCACCACCCTTAGAATTTTTCTAACATTCTCATTAACATTTTCAATATTAAAAGGTTCATTATGGGGGCGCCTGGGCTCAGGTCATGATCCCTGGGTCCTGGGATCGAGCCCCTCTTCGGGCTCTCTGCTCAGCAGGGAGCCTGCTTTCCCCTCTCTCTGCCTGCTTCTGCCTACTTGTGATCTCTACTTCTTTGTCAAATAAATAAGTAAAATCTTAAAAAAAATATATTGACTGAGTGCCCCCAGTCACCACGATGGGCACGGGATGTGTGGGCAGGGCAAGCTCCATCCCCCAAGGAGCTTAAATTGGAGGTAGGGAACCCGCACCAAAAGCAGCCCATCCTAAGTCGATTTAATTACAATGACGGTTAAGTGTTGGAAAGGGCCCTGGATGCTGGGAAGCAGAGCAGCGGTGAGGTACCACCCCACCTGAGAGGTTAGAAAGGGCTTTGCTGGGGAGGGGGCATTTGACCCGAGGTCTGAACCCTGAATCTGAGAGCTGAGTGCCTGTTGGCGTTGCCTGGAAGGTGGCCCCCAACGCCCTCCCTGTCTTCCATTGCTTTCTCTCCCCCAAGAACCCGTTTATTTCTGTATTGTCCTTATGATTATCTAGATTTATTGCCTTATTTATTGTTCATTTCTGTCCCCCAGAATGACAGCTCTTCGAGAACAGGAGCTCCCTCCCTCCTGGTCACCACGGCATCCCTGTGGCCTGGCAAGGCCTGAAGGACAGGACGAGTCCACAGTGACTGGAGGATCCAGGGTGAGTGCGAATCAGGGCTGGAGAGGAAGGAGGCCTGTGGGGGCCAGACTGTGCAGGACAGTAGAGGTTAGGTAAAAGCAGCAAGGCCCAGGGACGCCTGGGTGGCTCAGTTGGTTAAGCGGCTGCCTTCGGCTCAGGTCATGATCCCAGCGTTCTGGGATCGAGTCCCACATCAGGCTCCTTGCTCGGCAGGGAGCCTGCTTCTCCCTCTGCCTCTGCCTGTCTCTCTGTCTGCCTGTGCTCACTTGATCTCTCTCTAACAAAATTTTAAAAAAAAAAAAAAAAAAAAAATCTTAAAAAAAAAAAAAGGCAGCAAGGCCCAGTTTTTGTTTTTGTTTGTAAAGATTTATTTATTTTAGAGAGAGAGGAGGAGAGTGCAAGAAGCAGGAGGGGCAGAGGGAGAAGGGGCTCGATCCCAGGACCCTGAGATCATGACTTGAGCCGAAGGCAGAGGCTTAACCCACTGGGCCACCCAGGCGTCCCGAAGGATTTGTATTGATTTGTGATCTTTTTATCTATTTGTGATCTCTAATTTAAAATTATAAAACATATGAAACATACTGAAAATAATATCAACATTTATATACTCATCTACCAAGACAGATGTTAGAATTTTACATCTTTTTAAAAAAAAGAAAACATTACAGGGGCTCCTGGGTGGCTCAGTCGTTAGGCATTTGCCTTCGGCTCAGGTCATGATCCCAGGGTCCTGGGATCGAGCCCCGCATTGGGCTCCCTGCTGGACAGGAAGCCTGCTTCTCTCTCTCGCCCCCCCCCCCCCCCCCCCCGCCTGTGTTCCCTATCTCGCCGTGTCTCTGTCAAATGAATAAATAAAATCTTTTAAAAAAAGAGAGAAAGAAAACACTATGGATACCGCTAAAGTTCTCGCCCCCATTCTTTCCTTTTCTCTCTCCTACCCCCACTTTACAGAAGAGGAACCCGAGGCAGAGAGGTCAAGCTTTGTCCCCAAGATCTCTTGGCGAGTAGGGGGATCTCTTAGATCTACACTGGGTGGTCTGAGCCCTGAGCCTGTTTTATATGCTTTTGTATTTTTTTCTTTTTTAGAGCTCATACAAGCAGGTGGGGGTGGGGAGGGGCAGAGGGAGAATCTTAAGCAGGTTCCACCACCCGAGCTTGGTTGCACAACCCTGAGATCGTGACCTGAGCGGAAACTAAGACACAGACACCTAACAGAGGATGGAAATAGAAAAAGAATTGCGAGGTTCCAAGCAAGAACATCTTCAGTTTAATTAGGGTCACTAGAATGACCTTGCGGAGTAGGTCTCCAGACAGATCCTCACAGAATATTCAGCGTCAAGGTAGAGGGAAAACCCCAAACCCTACAGGGCCTCGTACATTTTACCTCCACGAGGCCATCTCCCTGACCTCCCTTTCTACCACCCTTGCCCTCTTACACTGTTCCAGGCACAAAGGCTTCCTTGTGCTCAATGAGAAGGGCCTAGCGCATCCCTACCTCAGGACCTTTGCACTTGCTATTCCCTTGGCCTAGAATGCTCTTCCCTCAGATGTGCCCGTGGCTTGCTCTCTTACCTCATTCTGGTATCTTCTCTGTGTTACCTATTTGTTGAGGCTTTCCTGTTCCCTTCCTTCAACCAGTCGCTTTCCCTACACTGCTTTCCCTTTTCTTCTATAACATGTAACTCTAGCGGATAAAGTGTATTAAGTATGTATTGTGTCCCCATTAGACTATGTTTCATGATGGCAAGGATTTTCTCCATGTTAGGCACTGCTGTGGCAGCGCCTTAAATGATGCCAGGCATTCAGCAGACGGAGATGATAGGTAGATAGATAATTTTTGGCAATAAGAATAAGGATTCTTTCCTTTTTTGGGGGGGGGGTTTAGTTGATGCACAATGTTCTTTTAGTTTCAGGTGTCATTGAGAAATATTTTTGGAATAAATGAATAATCCCGGGGAGTTTCAGAATTACAGACATGATGAAGTAAGTCAAAATTTTACATTAATATTTTTCCGTAGCACTCATGTATAATCATTACATATTTGGTCTTTTAAGGATTGGAAATGCTTCAGAGAACTTGACGTACTAGTATCTATCAAGGGAACTTTATGATTCTAATTCAAAATGTCAAATTGAGGGGCGCTTGGGTGGCTCAGTCAGTTAGTGTCTGCCTTCAGCTCATGTCATGATCTCGGGTCCTGGGATCGAGCCCTGTGTCCGTCGGGCTCCACGCTCAATGGGGGGGCCTGCTTGTCCCTCTCCCTCTGCCCCCTTCCTACTCGTGCCCTTTCTTTCTCAAATAAATTAAAAACCTTTAAAAGAAGAATAAAAAGTAAAGTGCTACTCTGTGGTCAAGTACTATTATTATTGCACATGAGAAAACCCCGGGCCAGTGAGATTTGTGGCTGGGCCACAAATGGCCACTCAAGCATCGCAGCTCCCCGGGGGCCTCTTCCTTCCACCTTGGAGAGCTGCCTCTCTGCCTGCTGTCCCCAGGGTGCATGTGGGCTGGTGACCGTCTCCAGGCCCCGCTGAGGTTCAGTAATAGTAACTAGCAATTGGCCTGGTTAAAGGGCTTTACCCGGACTCCATACAGCCCTCTGGGAGGCTGTTGTCATTCCTATTGCAGACATGGAAACTGAGGCACCTGGTAGCCCAGGTCTTTCGGGGAGTGGGAGGTGGAGCCTGGATGTAGCCTGGTGGTCTGACCCAGAGCCGGTGCTCCCCACTGCGTCTGAGCAGTTGCCATCATCTCTGCCCCTCCGAGGACATCTTGGCCTCTCCAGGAGCTTCCTGGGGCCTTGGTTAAGGTCATTACTCTGTCCGTAGAGGAGGCAAACCTACCAGGAAGGACCCTCCCTCTGGGCCTGTCTCCGCCTCCTGGAGTCTCTCCCCAAGTCTGGCGTGTGTCTCAGTGTGTGACTTGCTGCTGTCATTCTGGTTAACGAGGTCACTGGGTAGCCTCCGCCTGGCCTCTTTCCACAGACGTCCCAGAGAGGGCAGCCCCTTTGACAATGACAGTCCTCACTCTGGAGCCGGGATGCGACTCCCACATGGAAAGTTCGCAAGGGACCAGCCCCGTGGGAGCACTGTTCTGGGAGCACTGTTCTGACCACAGCAGGTGACGCAAAGTGAGTTTGACAGGAGCTTCATGGCTGAGAACCCTGGCAGGTATACAGATGTCCCCCAAGGGACAGGCGGCACCTGGAGACCCGACGGAGTGGTCCAGGCCCCACAGGGTGATGGCCTGCGAGCTGGGTCTTCACAGGAACCCGAGCCCAAGCTTCAATCCATCACACCTGAGCAAACTCGTCCTTCTTGGGAAGTACCCGTTCTGCTTAAGTGCCTTCTGTATGCAAAGGGTGTGCTTTTCGCTACTTTGTTAAATGTTAATAACTGGTAAACACCGAATCCACACGCTTCCTTGCCTTCTTGGGGAAAAGAAGGGGCTGTAGGATCTGCCCACACTGTGGAGCCTGGACCGCTAGGCTGTTTGGCTTCCTTACTTCTAATTTTGTTCGGGTTGTTTAGTCATCCAGGCCCTTCTTCCTGTCCTCGTCGGCATGTCCGCCCTGGCCTTCCTGTGGCTCCTTCATCTGCTGAGGGAGGAGGGGGGACCAGAGCACCCAGCTCATTACAGTTCTGTCCGGTTACCCCCCGGCAGTGGCTGGTGCGAGATAGGAGTGCCAATTTCTGTTTTTTAAGATTTTTTATTATTTTTGGTTCACCTGCGTGGCTCAGTCGGTTAAGCGTCTGCCTTTGGTTCAGGTCATGATCCCAGGGTCCCGGGATTGAGCCCCGCGTCGAGCTCCCTGCTCAGCGGGAAGCCTGCTTCCTCCTCTCCTGTTCCCCCCAGCTTGTGCTCTCTCTCTCACTCCCCCACCTCTCTCAAATAAGTAAATAAAATCTTTTAAAAAAAAAGATTTTTTATTATTTTTAAGTCATCTCTGTGCTCATTGTGGGGCTCGAACTCACAACCCCAAGACCAAGAATTGCGTGCTCCATCGACAGAGCCGGCCAGGCTCCCCAGGAGTGCATGTTTCTGCCTGGTTGTCGATGTGATGTGCAAAGCCACACACACGTGCGTACGTTAGCTGTAACATACACGGTGCGTAACACAACATGTATGTACATGTCCTTACTGCTTTAATGTTCACTTTCTTTTTAAGTTTTATTTTATTTTATTTTGAAGATTTTATTTATTGATTTGAAAAAGAGGTTGGGAGCATGAGAGCGGGGAGGAGCAGAGGGAGAGGGAGGAGCAGATTCCCCGCTGAGCAGGGAGCCCGACGTGGGGCTCCATCCCAGGACCCCGAGATCACGACCTGAGCTGAAGGCAGACACGTAACCGACTGAGCCACCCAGGCACCCCAGGTTTTCATTTGAGTTCCAGTTAGTTAACATAGATCATGTTAAGCCAATATGTTACATGGGCTTCATGATTTTCATCTTCTTTTTCTTTTTTTTTTTTAAAGATTTTATTTATTTATTTGTTAGAGAGAGAGAGAGAGAGCGAGCACAGGCAGACAGAGTGGCAGGCAGAGGCAGAGGGAGAAGCAGGCTCCCTGCCGAGCAAGGAGCCCGATGTGGGACTCGATCCCAGAACGCTGGGATCATGACCTGAGCCGAAGGCAGCTGCTTAACCAACTGAACCACCCAGGCGTCCCGATTTTCATCTTCTTGATAAGCATCTTTTAATAAATGCATTGACCTTTTATGTTCTCTTCTGTGACTTATCTGTTTGCCTGTTTTTCTGTTCCGGGCAAATTGTAAGCCTCTTTGGGAGAACATTTTGTCAGTTGCTAGCAATGCTTTCTTTCTTTCTTTCTTTCTTTCTTTCTTTCTTTCTTTCTTTCTTTCTTTCTTT